>MU279901.1:0-54246 GCA_022385655.1 Xylaria intraflava | reverse complement strand
TTGGGCGAATGGTCAACTCTTAACTATTGAAAAGCGCGCACAATAGAGAGGAGTCTGGGGTTCGAATCCCCACTCGCCCAGATTTTTTTTGGCTTAAATATCAAGGTACCTCCGATTGCACCAAAATTAAGTGTGTATCAAAGTACCTACGCATCCCAGTACTCACATACAACCTTATGCGATATGCGGTTTGCCTATTTATGCGATTCATAGGCAAGTTCCCATAGTAACTTGACCATCCCGCCAATACCCCATACAATTTACCGTTTTATGCGAATTCCGGCCATGCATTTACCGGGACGCTTTCTGTATGGGAACCTACATATCGGTGGACCCCTGGCGACTTATATCCGAGATGAACCAGATCTCATTGGACTATTCTATCTCAGACCCCTCATACCATCCATTGTGTCTGGCGCTTACAGTAGGGTCATAGTGCGGAAATACAACATCACAACACTCTAGATGCCTTCAATTTTCGACGTCAAAATTGTCCTGAACGTCACCGATGTTCGTAAGTTGTCATGCGTGTCTGTCGTCTGCCGCTTGCCGTACGGGCCGTTATGGAACACTGGGTATTGGACAGGACAAGGGAATAGCACCTTATACAATTACATATAGGCTGAAGCGTGTCGCAAACTTGGAATTGGTAAGCCCGAAGCCCTTGTCTTTATTTGAAGATAAAGGCTGACGAACTTGAGGGAAATACAGAGACACAGAGAGAGTGAGAAAATGCATAGGTAGGTATACATTGTAGGCTCCCTAACTCCCGATAACTATGCCGTCAAACGTAATGTGGTGGTATTCCGTAGTTGAACCCCGCAACCTAATAAAAGCAATGATAGGTAGATCGATCATCAGCATCGCAATCAGTACGGGGCGGCCCAAAAATAGAACGCCGTTGAATCGCGAGCAGCGACAGAATTTGCTTGTGGCCCCGTGTTACGACCTACAGACGAATCAAAATAATACGCAGGTCTTAATGTACTTGTTATATATTATTACTGGGTGTGCTCAATTCCTCTCCAGCATTATCAGAATTTCAAACCTATGAGACCTGTTGGGACGAAAAGGATTGAACCATCTCTCAGTCAAGCCTGGGCCGAAATAGAAACCGTCTGCAACTTTCACAGTATCGAGTCACATATCATAAACAAGCCGTCATGCACTACCTATCGTGGGATCATAAATCTATTTGTAAGTGAAGGCAGGACAAAACGTTTTGGAAACACAGAGGATCATGGGCATGATCCAACTCAATCACGTAACGCCCGCCATGAAACCCTCAAAATTGACATGTAAAAAGTAGAGCGCTGTGCGATAGTGTGCGTCGAGGGAACAGAGAAAAAAAAAGATGAAAGCCGAAGCTGGATAATTTGCATCAGCCGTGAATCGAACACGGGGCCCATCGATGGCAACGATGGATTTTACCACTAAACCACTGATGCTGCAGCTGATTGTTGAACGATGGGCCCAGTCCCGATATAGAACACCCGGCTTTCCCGAGATCCAGGACCCAGATAATATAGGGCCTTGTGCGTTGTGGGAGCTCCACTAGTAACCCGGCGTCACGGCGCCTTATCATGATGCTCGTGAGAGAAAATTGACGAGTTCGTCAAAAGCAAGTGTTATAACGAGCAGGTGATGGAAAGACGATCCAACTCACGTAAGCATCCATCCTGTGCTCGCCACTCTGCCGTAGACTTCGGATTTCTCAATAGTGGACGTGAATAACCGGAAAAGTGCTGGGATTTGTACTGAAGGGGAACTCTCGAGCCGCATGGAGAATTACTTATTAGTCAATGACTTATTAGTCTCCTGTATTTGGGTTGACGTTGTCATGTAAAACTGTCTCCCTATGTAATAAACACTTTTGATCTTTTCGAAGACCGTCGCGATTGGCTGCAGACATCTATATCAGTACAAGAAATGGTAAAACAAGATCTAAGCTAGCCAACATTTACGCCTGAGATGGCAAAGCCCTCGGGCTTCCCCGGGAATATGCAACGCGAGGAGCTCGTAATCTCATTCTAGAATCCAACCCGGAAGCACGCATGATGGATAGCCAAGCCCTTCCCGTTAGCCAGAATTCACATACAAGACACAGAAGCAGTTGAAGCAGTTCTTGTGGAGACCGTATGAGCAGAGCTTGGTATCGCCGTGCGGGCTAGGCGCTGTATGGTATCATAGCCATTTCTACGGGTTCTGGGTGTCACCAATAAAAACAGGTAATACGTTGGTCGCAGATTTGGCCATCGTTAACGTGGCCCTTTTTTGACCCTAGAATCGTCCACCTGAAGAGGTACACCTGCTGGTGCGCCCATGCCGTAGACTGACTCGTTGTCTATACACGACAGCATCTAGACCCTTCGTTTGCGAGTGCTTGTCTAAAGCAATTGTGCCGTACCCGGAAGCTGCATATACAAATACTGACGGCACAGGTAGTGACAGCATCTGGCGTCTGCCAGGTGAGCCATCATACACATGAAGGGATGGCTGCGTCACGCGCAGTTACCTCTGCATGCTGCAGGCCAGGTGGGCATGTGGTCGAAAGGATACGACGCGCAAGAGGCCAAACGCCTATCTCGGCCAACGGACCCATTATCCGGGATTCCGCTGGCAAGTCATGCCACAGCCATGATTTAAACAAGTATGGCAGCACCCAGCGCGTTCAAAATACTTCAGATTAGGCTCACGCAGTTCCGCAGTGTCCCGCCGAGCTATACGAAAGCCAATTAAACCAGTTCGCATCGTGTATATGTACAAGGTAGCCCTAAAGTAATATAGCGGGAGTGCGTGTGCTGGGTGTTTCACCCAAACCGCGGGAAAGTCGAGAATTCGAAAGAATCCAAGAAGTGCTAGGGTCGGTTCTGTTTGAATCCTGATCGTGGAATGCCCTATCGCCGGTTTTTCAGATTATATAGATATTTATCGGCTAGGGTCGTTTTCCTCACGGCCACATGACCTGTGAATCATGGACTTTTGAGCCTAGTTGTCCGTTGTATTTGCCCGAACCAGGGTCCGTTTGGCATGCAGGACGGAGCGGTAATTGGGTATTATACAGCCGTCTTTTATCTAGTGTATGCCTGACGGGTCATTATTAAACGTTGTCATGGCATCGCTAGAGATTCTTGAATGTAGCACGCAAGCGCTGAATAGGTAGTTTCCTTGGTTCCGACCCAGTGACGGCGGATGTCTTCAGTATCGGCAGGTATAGGTAGACGAGTCGGTCGGCGACGTGGACGCACTAGACGGTACAGGGTTCGAGACCCGGACACGGAAAACACACTGCTGGGATCAATCGAATTCACCGTAGGGCACAACGGAGCCTAGCGGCCCAACTCGCGGACGTGGTGACGGGTCTGCTCGGCATTTCACCCAATGTAGGTATTATCCGCGGTGCACAGGAAACGTCCAATGTCGCCATCAAAGGGATCTTCAGGGTTAGCATTTGTGACGAATTGAAGCGCTTTGGGAGGTGCCATGTCGGTAACCAGGCGATCGCCTGTAACGCGCTGGCTTATAATATCGTGTCGGTTTGCCTTGTTCGTGTGTGGTGGGCTCAAAGAAGTGTGAAGCTCGGGATGTTCGTAGGTGAAGTACCCGGTAACATGGAATACCGCACGGAGGGACGGAAATAACGCCCATCCCGGCATTACGTAATTATGCTCGGTACCCACTTTAAATATTATGCTGACGGGCCGACTTTGGTCCGACCGAGAAAAAAGGTCCTTACCAAGTCCACTACCAAGGAAGAACTCAACAGACTTTCTAGAGCTTTCGGCAAGCATCACGTTTTCAAACACCAGAGTCAGTTGGCGTACGAGCCCCCCATGCCGCCAATTCTCTTACCACAATCACTTGTTCGTTACCACGCTCACCGAATGGTAATCGAGTAGTTACTCCGTCCCATCTCGTCCCGTCCATCTGTCCTTCATTGCATTGGTATGTAACTATTCCCGTTGCCTTTTTCCTCTTTTTATTCTGTATTTTTTTGCTCTGGAATTCTCTTGTCTCATTCTTCGCGTTTCGCCTGATGATTACACCAGCTGGCACCAGTCATAGAGCGACTTGTACTCCCTTTCATTGATGACCAATATGCTGAGGCCCTTTGAGGCCGTTATCTGAACTAAAACGCTTGTCTCCTACTGCTCGCTTTTTCCGACACATGCCTTTTCCTTTACGTCGTTACTAACAGTAGCACGCTCCGTAGCATCTTCCGCAAAACTTCTGGCTAAACGCCACCACCACTTGCGTCGCGATGGCTCTACACAACCCCAACAACTGGCATTGGGTCAGCAAGAATACGTCGCAATGGGCTCAGGATTGGTTTCAGACGAATCTGACCCAGCTCTCGGTACAAGATGGAGAGGTCACAGCCAAGATCAGCAAAGTTCTCAGCATGGACGGCGACGTGGATGTTAGCCAACGAAAGGGAAAAGTCATTACTATCTTTGACGTAAAGCTCGTCCTTGAGTATTCGGGTAGGTCACAAATCCCCTCAATGCACAGATCCAGGAATCCCTCCTGACTAATTGAAGGATCTGCTCCTGATGCCGATGACGTATCTGGGACCATCACTGTACCCGAGGTCGCCCATGATACGGCGGAAGACGAGTTTGTCGTACGTATCTACTATCATCGTCAACCCGCTAACACCTCTCGTCGTAGTGCTGCCACTAACCGACGCAGTTTGACATCGATATTCATTCGGAGTCTAAGGAGAAGCAACCCGTTAAGGATCTGATTCGCGCTAAACTGGTACCACAATTGCGAACAGAGTTCTTGAAGCTCGCCCCTGCTATGATTGCCGAGCACGGGAAAGACATTCAGCACGCGGCCGGCTCCAACCCCTCAAGCGGTTTTTCTACACCCAAGTACCACGCGCCAACCAGCACTGTCGCAAACCCCGAGGCCTCATCCAACACCCGCAAGAGTGCTGGCAGTCTCGTTAATACTACGACGTTGTCAGAGCAAGAGGAGTTCAGGACAACTGCTATAGAACTGTACCAAACCTTCACCGATCCCCAAAGACTCACTGCTTTCACCCGCGCCCCTCCGAAGAGATTTGACGGTGCCAAAGTTGGTGGTGAGTGGGAATTGTTCGATGGAAACGTCGCTGGTGAATATAAAGAGCTGTCAGAGCCCAGCAAGATCGTCCAGACCTGGCGGTTGAAGCAGTGGCCCGCCGGCCATTATTCGAAGCAGACTATCAATTTCGACCAGAACGACGTGGATGGCGTGACAGTCATGCGTGTCGAATGGAGCGGCGTTCCCATCGGACAAGAAGAGGTCACGAAGCGAAACTGGGACGAGTACTACGTCAGGTCTATCAAAAGGACCTTCGGGTAAGGCTTATTTTGCAAATCCCGCCATCCATTTGTGGAACATTCAGTTAACATCTATTCAGATTTGGAACAATCCTGTAGATGCTCCTCGGGTGCACAGCATATGTCGGCGTTCCCATGGGGTTAGTAATGCATTGGGCACGTCCTCTTGGATGGCGCCTGGAATGTGTTTCGTCTCTGATCAATATCTAGAGGTCAAAAAAGACGGGGCTGGTGTTATTGTCACATAGAAACCACTACAGTCTTTAATACAAAGCTTACGGATTACGAAGAGATACGACTAACACGGATATCTACTTCCCGATGATGTCTAATTGTTTGGGTGACGTCTCAGCACGATGGGTTGCAAAGTCCTTAAGATTCTTTCACATTCATACCCGCGTTTTCATCCTATTAGTCCGATCTGTGCTTATACGTAGTAAGCCGGCAGGACGGCTTCACCAGTCATCGTCATACTACCTAGTCAGACGCTGAACGGCTAATAAGAGGCAGTTTGATTCCTCAAATTTGCTAGATTTCCAAGATGGCGAATCATAAACTTTTCCCATCCACAAAAATCCACCAAAAAGCTGTGCGTAATTCCCCGTGCTCCCGCCCCCCCCCCCCCTTCACTCGCCTAGAAAGAAGCGGGATTTGTTCGCCGGGTTCTTCCCGGCATCACGCCTTATGCGCGTCGCTGACGCCGATGACCTGCCCCGTGCTCGTGATGGCGACCCTTGTCTTCCTAGTGCTATGCTTGCGCGGGTTCCGCGCCTCGAAGATCTCGGTGAGTTCTTCCAGCGTCTTGCCGGCCGTTTCGACGAAGAAGAGGTAGATCACGATCATCTCGACGACGATCCAGCCGATGTATACGATCTGTCGAGTATGTCAATACGAGCTGCGCATACGGAACTAGAAGAGTGAAGTGGAAACGGAGAGGAGACTAAGACGGGTTCGGGTTTGAAAACGCACTATGGAGATGGTTAGTCGAGCGAGGTGTTTTAAAGGGTAGGGGGGGTGGGAATGTCGGGGATATGTGAGGGGATGAACCATATAATTTCCACCCTATCGCCTTGATCCCGACGCTGATGCCGTACGTGTTGACGATGATGGCGATGTTCAGGAACAGGAAGCTCAGGCCTGACCCTTTTGCCCTGGTCCTGTTCTCGAGACACTCGACGGCGTACAGGGTTTGCAAGGGCGTGAAGCCCCATGCGAAACAGATTCCGAATAGGTAGATGGAGACGATGGTGCCGTAGGAGAGACTCGGATGGTTGCTTGTCTCCGCCGTGAAGGCCGTGAGGAGGATGTAGAAGACGCAGGAGCCCGCTAGGCCCCATAGCATCATCGGTCGCCGGCCTAATCTATCGAGGCAGGTCGCTCCGTACACGGCCGCGATGAGGGAGAAAATAGGGTTGATGGCGTTGATGAGGAGTTGTGTGTTCGTGTTCGTGATTCCGGCCGCTGCGATCATCTCGGGCTGTATGGTGCATTAGGTTTGGTACTTGAGTTTGGGGTTGGGAATCTTAGTTACCAGGAAATACGACACTACGTTGTTGCCACCTGTTTCGGCTTAGCTAGTTGATCTGGGCTCCTTGCGCGGGAACGTAACTCACTCCATTGGCCGCTGAGGTATCACGGTTAGGTCGTAACTCTGCGAGGCGAAGTGGTAGTAGAATGGAGCAGACGACTGCACGATCTACTCACAAGAAAGACATGCCGATTACCATGGCCAAGCGGTAGCGAGCGGCCCTCGTGTTGATCAATTCTCGATAATCCCACCAAGGGTTCTCGTCCCTGCTCGCATGATATTCGTCAAGGATCTCGCGGTACTGAAGCTGGACTATGGGCGAGTTGGGATCACCATCGCCGTGGTACTTCGCGAAGACAGCGAGCGCCTCTTCCGCCCTAATCTTCGTCAGTCTCTTTGCCTGCGGCGGCTCACTTAAGCCGGCCTGGCTTACCTGTCGTTATAGATGAGCCACCTCGGGCTTTCGGGAAAGAACAAGATACAGACCAAGACGACGGCGGGGATCCCGGCCTGTACAACGGTTGGCGTCCTCCATGCCCAAGAATTGCTAATATTCCTGCATTTTTGGCCGTCAATATATGCCTCGTTCGGAGTCTAGGTGCTGCCTACAAGTTCGTTCCGTAGGTCGTCCAACCGGCGAGAATATTCCCCACCCACCAGAAATTGTTGTACCTGCCGGCGAGTTAGTAGATAATTGCCCATGACCCCCTTCCAGCAGGCCGAGGACTTGTCTCGTACATTCCGGCCATAGTGCCTCGATAGGCTGGGTGGGCCAGTTCTACGGTATATGCAGGTCCTGCCGCCGAGGCGATTGAGGCTCCAAATCCGAGAATGAATCGGCCACCAACGAACTGCCCTAGGTGATTGGCAGAGCCCTGAACGGCCGTTCCAACTAAGACGAGGAAGCAGCCGATGAAAATGCACCAGCGACGTCCCCAGCCATCGGCGAACAGACCGCAGACTAAGTATGCGGTTTAGACCCGTCTGAAGACCGAAACACAAGCGACATGCTTTAGTGGTAGGACTCACAGGGGGCGCTTGCGATTTGACCTATCTGATAAATTATAAAGACGATGCCGGTGGTCGAGCCCGCCCCGTCTAGTCCGAAGGTCTCTTGGTACGGCTTCATGGCGTTGATGGCACTCATCAGGGAACTGTCAAAGCCGTTCATGGTCGAGACGAGGTAGCCAATGCCCATGATTATATAGAGCCGGACCATGCTCGGTGAGAGGAGGTTCGGTTTTCGTTCCGCGACGGCAGCCTCGAGAGCTGATGAAGCGGTGTTGATATCGCGGGATACCTCATGATGCTTCGCATCTGGCATTGGGTCTATTTTCTTCAGCTCGTGATCTGAAGTCAGGGCCATGATTGATATTAGTGGTGCCTCTGCGATAGCCTTACGAAGACGGAAGAGAAACTACAACTAATGACAATCACCTAGAGAATTCGATAAGGTGTAAGGGCGAATAGCACGGTGAGAAGGTCGCCATGGTTGCATGGGGGCTCTTCGCCTGGCTTATAGCATGCTTCAATCAACAACGCCGGATCAATACATGGGTATGGTATGATAGATAATGCCAAGGCCAATGAGATTCCTCGGCAGCCTCAAGCGAAAATGTCTAGAACACGGGTGGATACAAAGGACATCAGAATCGGGGTGTGGGGAAGAGTCGAAAGGAGATATTGGGGACGTCTGGGGAAAGTGTCTCTCCCCCAGCGCGTGATCCTGTGGTATGGATGGATGGTCGACCCCGGAAGCCAGGATCGGCTGCACTGCAACGCTGTTCACCTTACAGACTACGGCGTGACCTACACATGGAATCCATGAGGTAGTATAGGTGACGCCATTGTTTCCAGCCCTATCCTGTCGAATCAATATGGACCTGCTTCACACCTCGAATCTAGCAACGGTGGCACGTCTTAAATGAGATTTTGTCAGGTAGCTTCACGACTAAGGTACCTATCTAGGTGGCACAAGTAGAATCTAGAATACTAAACCGTCTTACCGGAATGAATCTCTGTGTCCTTTTCCATCTTCGACAAAGAAACGAAAGCATTGCTTTCTACCCGTAGCTACATACGACCTTCGCAGCAGAGCTACCTCCACAGTTGAGTCTATCAGCGCTACGGACTTTCATGCGCAACAGATTCCTTTTACTGAAGATCGAATTTCTGGCTACAGCTGACTGGTAGCTTGCTAGTGAGCTCGCCACCAAGGATCCGTGATGGATTGCGATGTAAGCCGTCTTCGATTTTGATCTAGCGAAACTCCCACTCCGAGAAAAAAACCAAAAAAAAACAAAGCGAAGTACGCCACCGATAACTTTCAGCAGGTTATGACCGTCCTCTTTGTAGAGCGCTTGGAGGTGCTTCTCGTGCTTTTTGCCACGACAAGCGGTGAGAGTCGCGGTTGGGGGTGCGAGCACAGGCAAGAGTCAAGGCTATATAATACAACTCGAGAAGGCGAGAGACAGGCCATGTTAATGTACGGGTACGTTTCGTATAAGATACAGACTACGGATACCGGTAGTTTAGGTGCCCATTTGGATTCGGCAGATCGACTGGTGATCCCCCTGGATCAACTACGTAGACATACCGTACTCCTCGGCCACCCTCTGTGGCTGGCCTACCAGGTATCGATGCATGTTGCCAGGCGCGGCTGTACAGCGGCGTAGGTCGGCGGTTATAGGTAAAGGTTGGGTACCTACGCAGAGGGCGACTGCTGAGAGCCGGCCCGTTCATCTGTTTGAGGTGGCCGAGCAAGGTTGTGGGCCGGGCAATATAAGGCGAGCACGTTACATAGCGCACACTGGCCCGGCACCGCATACTGTCGGATGTATCTCGTACACTTGGACAGTGCCGGGATTTGCCCGTGCACTATCTAACGTAGGGAGATAAGAGCAGAAAGCGCGAGAGCGGCTTATCCCAGTTCTATAGTATACCAGCGCGAGACCATGTGCCGGTGATATATTGCTATATGTTAAGTACACAGAATCCCACCACACTATTGCCATCAATTGCCATTATGGTGTCGACAGCTCCCATCATTAATTACCGTCACATGTCAGTCAGGCAGCAGCCCTATCGCTTCGATGGTTTGCCCGATTAGGGAGGTAGATAGGGTGTTTATTGGAGAGGACCGGCAGCCACAGTGCGGCGTGGCTCAGCCAGATGGTCATACTGTACTTACGTGTTGCGCGGTAAGTACCTTGTACCTACGGATCCGTCCTTCGAGCAGCCCAAAATCAACGCAGCCCAAAAGAAGCTCGGCAATGGCAAGCCTTAACTTTATAGACCGCCAGTCCCCCAATGAAATGCCCAATGAAATGCCCATGGCAACAACCGTACAACCCCAGATGGCGTGCGTTGCCGTCCGCTGACTCGCATCCCCGATCATCAGGTCACTTGTCCAGATAGCAGCTTGTACTTCGTATGACCGGAGCCGAAAGGGGCGTGATAAGGAGCGCGTCTTGTCCATCCGCTGACGTTGTCGTTCTACTTGACACTGACTAGCTACCGGTGGCTCACCCCCTACCTTCAAGAACTACATCATCCCTCCCTTGTTGGCTGTATAGATTCTCTGTTTTTGCCATACTCACAACCTTGTTTTGTGTCTTTTCCCTCTGCTTGTTGATATCTTTCTCGAAAATATAAAGTGCTAGCTCATCTTGACCGTGCTCAATATCCCACCGCTCTTATATCTGCTTGTTCATTTGTTCATTTGTCTTTATCGAGTCGTTTCCTGTATCTCGACATGCCATCCGGATCTGGGCAGCGTAGGCGCCGCTCTGCGAGTAGGAGGGTTATTCAAGAGCACGATCGTCTATACGTGGACCTCCGTGTGCTCAGCTCCAGTTCAAGCGCTGAAACATCATGTGATTTCGAACAGTCTCTCTCAAAAGTCCAGCCTGCCCACCTCCCCGACTGGAGCAACCTCAAAGTCATACATCGAAACACGCTGCCCCCTCGAAGCCATTTCCATCTGTACGATACGGAGGAAGACGCCATCTCTGGCCATGTCAATGCTAAAGATCGTGCGGCCCTGCTTTCCCGCATTTGGGCCTTCAGATCAACAAGTTCCTCTAAGGAGCCAGCTCAAAGACACACCTTCCTGTCCAACATCGTGGCGGATATCCTTCCAAATCTAGATGCCAAAAAGAAATCCCGCGCTCTTTTACTTTCCGGCACGTGGAACTTTGATCTATCAACCAGTCCCTTCAAGGGGCCCCGCGATTTCTATAAGTCCGATTTCGATCATAACGGCTGGAAACCCATTCAGGTCCCAGGAATGTGGCAATGTCAGGGCTTTGGGAAAGGCCCTCAGTATACTAACACAAGTTACCCTTTCCCTGTAGACCCGCCGCATGTACCATACGACGAAAACGAGTGTGGTCGCTACGTCTCGCGTTTCAAAGTGCCAGATCACCTGAAAGATGGTAGCCAGTGGCGGCTTCGATTCGAAGGCGTCGACTCTGCGTTTGCGGTTTGGGTGAATGGCCGAGAAGTTGGTTATTCACAAGGCTCTCGCAATCCCAGCGAGTTCGATGTGTCCGATTTTCTCCAACTAAATGGCGAAAACGTTTTATGCGTTGAGGTTTATCAGCGCTGCGATGGGAGCTATATTGAGGATCAAGTCAGTAGTGACCCAGCTGACCTACATTCCAATCATTACTAATACTTGGCCCTCTGCATATTAGGACCAGTGGTGGCTCAGCGGAATATTCAGGGACGTTTGGCTTCACTCATTTCCTGCGTCTCATTTTGAAGATTTCTATATTCAAACGCTCCTAGACGATGATTATCGAGACGCACACCTAGTCGTGGATGTCAAGGTTAGCAAACCGGGCGAGGTTGTGTCATTGAAACTTCTCGATGCCGAAGAGAAAGTCGTCTTCGAGCAAGAACACCATCTGGACACAAATACCGGGAAGCTTAGCCGTCGTGTAAGTAACCCGGAAAAATGGACGGCAGAAACACCGTATCTTTACACACTTGTCCTCCACGTCGGAGATGTATACGTGGCACAGAAAGTTGGGTTTCGCCGTACAGAACTCATTAACGGCGTGTTCTGCGTGAATGGAAACCCCATCAAGATCCGTGGTGTTAATCGCCATGAACACCATGCGGAATCTGGCAGGACCGTTCCCTACGATGCCCTTCTCGAAGACCTTGCAACGATGATGGGTTTTGGTATAAACGCGATTCGCACGTGCCACTACATCAACGACCCTAAATTTTATGACCTCACGGATATGTTGGGCTTTTGGGTCCTTGATGAAGCGGACCTGGAATGTCATGGTTTCAATGAAGTAGGCGGTGACCCGGCAAGCTATCTTTCAAATAACCCCGATTGGAAAGAGGCATACGTAGATCGCGCCAGGCAAATGGTAATGCGTGACAAGAACCATCCCTCCGTTATCATATGGTCCCTTGGAAACGAGGCCTTTTACGGAAGAAACCATCAAGCCATGTACGATGAAATCAAGAAGATCGATCCGACGCGGTTGATTCATTACGAAGGTGACCAGGAGGCCCAAACGGTTGATCTTTTCAGCCGTATGTACACGCCGGTTGACGAGATGATCAAGTACGCCGAGGAAAAAGACTGGAAGAAGCCATTTATCATGTGTGAATTTGCCCATGCTATGGGAAACGGGCCTGGTGCAATTCAAGAGTATACGGAGGCATTCTACAAGTATCCCAGGCTAATGGGCGGGTTTGTGTGGGAGTGGGCGAATCATGGTCTACTTACTCGGACAAAAGACGGGCAGGAGTTTTACGGCTATGGCGGTGATTTCGGCGATGACCCAAACGATTACAACTTCGTCATGGACGGCCTGTGTAATTCTGAACATGTCCCTGGCCCCGGGCTGTTGGAATACAGCAAGGCCATTGAGCCTGTTCAGCTCCTTAGTGTCAACGCCGCCCAGATTACGATTATCAATCGCTATGATTTTCTCACGCTGGACCATCTCGGATGCTATTGCGAACTCATCGCTGATAGACAACAGGTCGTCGGGCGAGATATTGCCATCCCGCCAGGTGTCAAACCGCACACCAAGGCGACCCTGACCCTTGACGGATTGTTCACGAAAGTCATGACGGGCGTTTGGCTACAAGTGACCTTCCTCGTACGCTCCAAGTCAACATGGCTACCGCTTTACCACGTCGTAGCCCGTGCACAGGTGCGGCTTACTCCGCCCGGGTCATTGCTTCAACTGAAAACGCTGGCTCCACCGCGTTTTGACCGCCCGGCCGTTAACTACAAGGACAACTTCGTCTACGCCACCATCGCGAACGGCATAACATTCGGCTTCGATACAAGCACCGGCGAATTGTCATCCCTAACGCACGCGTTAGCACCACAGAAAAACCACCTCACCGTCCCCTTCGCCCTAGACTTCTACCGCGCGCTAACGGACAACGACCGCGGAGGGCCCTTTGGCAAGCAGTGGCTCGACGGCCGTCTTCACCAGACCCGGAATCATTTCACGCAGATCCGCATCGACGAGACAGACACGGCCTGTACAATCCAAGTCAAGAGCCGTATAGCGCCGCCCGTACTCGCATGGTTCGTCGACACCACGACAACCTACACCATAACGTCGCAGCACTGCGTCGTGCGCGTCCAGGCGCGACCACAAGGCCGGCTTCTCCCCAAGACATTCGCGCGCTTCGGCCTAACGTTCGGCCTGCGCGACATGAGCATCGTAGAGTGGTTCGGGCGCGGCCCGGGCGAGTCATACGTGGACCGGAAGCAATCGCAGCTAGTCAACACATGGGGCTGGCCGGCCGACGACATGTTTCAAGAGTACGAATTCCCGCAAGATGCCGGGAACCGCACGGACGTGTGCTGGGTCGAGCTCCGCGAGGGCTGGGGTGGCGACGAGGTGGGCCGCTTGTTGCGCGTGCGCTTTGGTGACCACGAGGGCGCCAGC
Organism: Xylaria intraflava; assembly: GCA_022385655.1. Lineage (NCBI taxonomy): Eukaryota > Fungi > Ascomycota > Sordariomycetes > Xylariales > Xylariaceae > Xylaria > Xylaria intraflava. The sequence continues at coordinate 40,450 of MU279901.1, read as the reverse complement.
TTCAGCGTCATGCCTTACACCACGAAGGACATAGACGAGTGTACTCACCCCTACGAGCTACGCGCCCGTAAGCGCGAGGACTATATCGTACGCTTGGACTGGTTCCATCATGGTCTGGGGACAGGGAGTTGCGGGCCCGCAACACTGCCTAAATATCAGCTAAGAACTGATCATGACTTTGATGTCGAGATGTTGCTTGATTAAGCGGCTAGCCCCCCCCCCCCCTTTTTTTTTTGGCAGTTTGAGACGGGGTTCGTTCACCTCAATTTCCGCGAAAATAGGTGTATGTGTGCTCAACTCGATATGTAGCTCAGTAATAGACTAACCCCAGCAATTTCTACCTACATAACCCTCGTCCAAATTCGAGAGACATAACAGCTTTGAGGCTTCGAATCCCACTCACCTGTAAACCGCCGTGCGTCCAAAAGCAATACAAATGATCCCAATTCTGACCCCGTTCTTAAATTCGCCAATAATAACCCAGTGCCATAGACAATAACAAGAACAAAATGACGTGAAAGTCAAGCCCGTCACATCCCCGATATGCTGGCCCCAGTTCTGCCCCGTCACTGGTATTGATAGCATCCGACGTTGAACACTGATTTGGTCAGGGTCAATCCCAGAATGTCGATGCAACCAGTTAGGTTGAAGCCTTCAGTCTTGGCATAGAGCAAAAAACTCGCGCCGGTCCCGTCCATATCCCTCGGCACGTCAGGACAAAGCGCAACGCCTCCATGGCCCTGGCCGTCGTAAAAGTCAATCACGTCCCGTCGCTTCGGGAGCAGACAATCGGAGACGATCGTCTTGGAAACCCAGCCGTGGATTATCGAGCTTTCCGGGATATACGCCGAATGAGGCTTGGTGAACTTCACCTGCCCGTCGGCTCGGACGTAGGTTTGCTGACCCCCCGGCACCATAACCTGCGAGGATTGTTAGCCGCATTCGCGAGGGATGGCCGAGTTGGACTTTCAACTCTGGTCTCGTACCTCCATGGCGCCCATCATGGAGGACACCAGCGTGCCCGCCACTTTGGGACAGTTGGAGGCGGGTTTAAGCGGGCAGGAGGTTGCCGGGCCGGCGATGCCGCTGTAAAAGCTCTCTTTGGCGGCATGTAGCGTCGTCCCGTCGACCGCCGTGTTGGGGGCGAAGACAGAGATGGAGAATGCGTCGGCTGAGACGACGGAAGCGGCTGCTAGGAACAATAGGAACTGCATCTCTGGGGCGTTCAATGGGGTCACGATCGATACGAATGAGAGGGGTCTGTTCCGAGGATTGCGTGGGGCGACCTGCGTGAAAACGAGTGTGTACCCCGATTTTCCAAGATGTGAGAGCAACCTTTTGTTGAGTAGAGCAAGCGAAGAGGAGAGCTAGGCGGCGAGGAAATACAATGCGGCGCTGAGACGGTGGTCCTGGGGATGGGAGCAGAAAAGGGTTCGGGGTTGAAAAAACAGTACCTGAGGTACGATGAAAGATAAGACTCCCTGCACCTGCTCACGATTGTTCGAACTACATGCTGTCGCTGCCTACTTCCGCATTTCTAACCGTTATTGAGATCATGAGCTGGGTGCGAGTGCCGTATCGTGTAGCAGTACCATCTGCGTATTTTACAGAGCAGCCTTCCATATTCTTCGACTTACAATGCGGGAGCATGGAAACAACGGACCAGAGGCCACATTACGATATATATGACATATGTAGCTACCTGGTCAACTCCCAATATGTATAGCTTGAGATTTGAATGTTGAGCTTATAGGTAGATACAAATAAACCCCTACATACCGTGATAACCGAGACAAGACAGGATTAGGCACCGGCTGTGATACTAGTAAAAAAGCAAACACTGGCTACAGGTATGTCACCTCTTGACCAACCCATCCTTTTTGCTCAATATATATATATCTAGTACTTCATTAACGCTTCCATGGCCCTTACTCCTTAACCAGCCAAGCATACGAGTATTCCTGTGTCGGGGCTCGACGGCAGGCACCATTGCACACACGTCGTCCAAACAAGCTTCCTGCTGCAATTGACGCCGCAGGTCCATTGGAGGAAGAATTAAAAGCCAAGAGCCTGCTCCTCGCAGAGCGGACGAGTCGAGGTCGTCTCCGCTCGCCTGACACCACGTCGTCGTTGGAGTTACGCAAACGAGACAGCGTGTATGGCTCGGCTTATAGTCCCCTGCCTGAGGCTTTCTCGGCATTATCTTGCTGCGAATGGCCTCTCTCCAAGTTTCGCCCGCAGGTCCATATGGTTGGCCCGACGGCATGGGCCATAGGAGAGAATCCATTTAATCCGTCGCCTCGGCAATAGTCGACGAGTTGACGGCATCTAGAACCCCTTTATTCTAAAACCGTCTAGACTCAAGCATGTAATACTGCCTTCTATTTCCAAGCTTCAATCATATATCCGTGTCGTTATTAATATTATGTAATATGCTTCGCCGTCGCCTTTTTCTCCTCCAATAACAAAGGCAACGTCGTCTATTTTATTCTCCGTGGTCTTTTTTTTTGCGCCAATACCGCCTCATGGGACTTAATTAGATTCATGTGCAGTACAACCCTCCATGCATATCCGAGAGAGTGAGAGCGTCAACTAGATCAGGGGGAAGAATCGCAGTGCTGGATGAAGTACATACGACGGAGTCGCTGGCCAAGCCGCCAAGTATCCTACGCACTGGAACAGCGATTGTTATATAAATCATTTGAAAAGGGTGCTGGTAGCTCTGCGTTGGACTTAAACAGAACTCGCCCCCGAGTCAGAATCGAAAAGTTATCCTCAAGCCGAAAATCCAACACCCAATATGACGGTGGCCCGAGAATCAATCGCGGGCGGAAGCGATACGATGCAAGGCCTGAAAGGAGCGGTACTCGTATTTGGTACATGGGTACCACGAGCTAGCAGGGTCGGGCACTGATCATATGCGTTCATTCTTGGGCCTGGTCGTCACTCCGATTCTTTGCAGGGACAATTATCAACTCCACAGAAGCCGATCCGCGCTCAGGAAGGGTGTGATTGTTGCCAAATAGGAGAGGTTCCGTAGTTTCCGTTTGGCGGTCACACCATTCTGCATGGTCTCCGGGACCTCTACGGCTCGAAAGCTATCGCCGATTCGAGGATAATTGTTTGTTGTTGTTTTCCAAGTTCGTCCTCAATGCAGTTGCTGATTGAATCAAGTTGATGGAACGATCTGAAGAATCGCCGCAGCGAAGTCTCGATACGTCGTGTATATAAAGATAGAATAACAACCCTTGGAATTAAGATGGAGAGTAGCCCACCAGTCCGGCCGCAAATTCCAGTCATACTCATTCAGCTCACATTAAAATCCAGCTGCCTCTTCTCTGCCCCTTCACCATGAAGCTCACATTCACCACTGCTGCTCTGTTCGCAGCCTGGGTGTCCGCAGCTCCAACCCCTACCGCGGACGAGCCACTAGACGCTCGCACCCTTCAAAAGAGAGCAAGCATCACCGACGCTGCGAATATCGGTTATGCTCAATTGAATGGCGGGTACGATTTCGTCCCTGACAGGTTGAATAAGATTGTACTGATGACACCTGGCTAGGACTAAGGGTGGCGCGGGTGGACAAACCACGACTGTCTCGAGTTTTGCTCAATTTAGTGCTGCTGCTACAGCTGACGACGCGTATGTGATTGTCGTGGATGGCCATATCTCTGACGCTGCCAAAGTAGATGTGGCTTCCGACAAGACTATTATCGGCACGTCTGGCTCAGGTAAGTTCTTAACCCCACAGAGGGTCAATGATCAATACTTATGGACCATGGTTGACATTGTGCCTAGGTCTCGAGGGCGTCGGCCTTACCATTAATAAAAAGTCCAACGTCATTGTTCGCAATCTCAAGGTCTCCAAGGTTCTTGCTGACTACGGCGACGCCATCACCATCCAGGCTTCGAAAAACGTATGGATTGATCACGTCGATGTTTCCAGCGACATGGACCATGACAAGGACTACTACGACGGGCTTGTCGACGTAAGCCATGCCTCGGATTGGGTTACGATTTCCAATACCTACTTCCACGACCACTGGAAGACTTCTCTCGTCGGCCACAGCGACTCGAATGGCGACGAGGATACTGGCCACCTCACTGTCACTTATGCCAACAACTGTACGTGGCTTTCTCGTTTTGTCCATCAGCTTGGAAGTTCCATTACCATTTGATTTTCGGCTTCAAATGCCTAACTTTCGATGCCTGCAGACTTTGAGAACATCAACAGCCGTGGGCCTTCGTTCCGCTTCGGAACCGGCCACATTTTCAACTCGTACTATTCCAACGCGGGCACGGTAATTAACACCCGAATGGGAGCCCAGCTCCTCGTCGAGAGTGTTGTCTTCGAGGATTGCGGCGACGATGCCATATACTCCGCCGATAGCGACACCACTGGGTACGCTGTTGTGAGAGACGTCGACCTCGGCGGCAGCACGAACTCGGCACCCGAAGGAACCCTCAGCAGTGTCCCATATGATTACAGTCTCATCGGCTCAGATGGTACCAAGGATGCCGTCGTGAGCACTGCCGGCCAGACGCTTTCTTTCTGAGCGGTAGATTGAAATTCCGAAGCAATTGGTAGGATGTACGTGGGTAGAGTGAGTTGTAGGTGAGATGACGGGGAAGCACACCCGTGCGAGATGAGATACTTGCCCTTGCCTGGATAACCCGATGTCAAATTTCAAGACGTAGCTTTATTATAATAGTTTTCCAGTACGGAATACAAACTGTATAGGTGCGAAACAATGGCGAGCTTATTGAACTCTGGGGCTTATCGTGAAATGATCGTGAGAGGACTCATACAACTTAGAACTTGAGAATCCTTGACGAGCATGATGGGTACTTTAAGGCACACAGAATCTTGGTGAGAAAGTAGGCCGAATGAGAAAGTATTCCGTCCTTACATGAATCGCAGTATACAGTGTTTATTAGTATTATTACTACTGTAATGCACCGTATAACCTGACTCGATCAGCCATGGAGTTCAGTACCAGAGAGTAGTAGCACGCTTGACAGGCATGCGACCGCGTCATTCATAGCAAGTGCATACCAACAATAGAAATGATCACATGATCGGGATAAAATGTAGGCATGCAGTTTGATCAAGCATGCGGGCCATGGACCGGGGCCGCCTGTGGTAGATGCTGTATTTCGCACAGAGCGATGCGACTCCGAATAATAAGCAAGCAACCAAGTATGTGCCATTCAACATTCAGCCTCTCTCTTCAGCACTGCTGCACACATACAAGAACTCCCTGAACCATGGTACGCATTCAAATCCGGCAGGTGATGGCGGTTTGGGGCATCTACCAGTGCCACGGACACGCCACGAGCGCCTGCTTTCGGGCTGCCGGAGGTCAGAATATACCCAGCCAATCTCTTGTCGCAGGTGATGAAATCCAACAGCGGGAAGTTAAACCGCTCCTTGAATGTGGGTGTAGGAAAATGCGTGTGCTCAGTACTCCGTAAATGCGGGCAAGCTACCTAACCTATCGTGAAAAGCAAACGGAAGAAAATAGAATATGATGATCATGAGGGAGGTTCTTATCTTCAGGGCCTGTCCGATTTTCACCTATGACCTGTCCCCCCCGGAGCATGTAGAGACGTTACTATGATCGACGAACCATGCGTTGCTCCATGACCGGCGTGACCGACCGGGTTATGCTATGTATCCAAGACAAATTGTACCAACATGTCAACAGTCCAGCAGTCCAGCAGTCACGCCGTCATTAATAGGAAACTTGTAATATATCCTACCGAGCCGGACGCTTCTGCGGCAGTGAGACGATAAGGTCAACCCCGAAGCGGAACAACTCCAAACTGGGTTATCCACATACGTTTAAGGCAAGCCACCGCCGCCTGTCCCAACCGGCTCCATCCGCAATCACACCCACTTGAAGCTTTCCCCCTTCAGCTCGCCAGGGCTAGCTAGAATACGGACGTATAAGTCAAGTGACTTGATAAGCGGCCGCGGCAATCCACCCAACACCCCACGATACAAGGCAGAACTGCACTTTCATTGATGATACGAAGTGGAGTAAGGGGGGATCCGGCCCTGCCTGGCACTACGCGCCTAGGCTAGCTAATCTTTAGCTACTTTCGAAGTTTGTGCCTGCGTACGACGAGACGATGGGGGTGATGGCACGTAAACGCCCGGCCCAAACTCGTGCCATGGCAGGTGATACAGCCAATGAAAATGACACCCGTCCCCATACCAAGACCCGCGCAGTACGGTGTCTCATTCTAGGGCTAAGGTACGGGTTGTCCGGTCGTGCGGCAAGTCATCCTCAGGAGGCCCATCCGTCCGTATCTGGGATGACATCGTGGCTGTGATAGGTTGCGGGGACTGATCCGACTATATGTCTGAGGCAACATTGTGGCATGGTTATTGGTAGGACCGCGGGTGTGCGTGACAAGACATCTCCGTCTAGTAACACATGCCTGACAATTCTATCATCAGGAGCATCACGGCCACGCCGGCGGCAGCAGAGAGAAGCTGGTGTGTATCCAAGGTGTATCCAGGGCCGTTTCCTGTGCACCTCCCCTTACTTTCACGTACTATCTATGTAGTATGTAGTCCTAGAAGTCGTCAGCAACTGCCCGAGACAGTCTGTTATCATGTGTATATAATCAGAGAGGCAGCGCCTTCTGACTCCGGCTCATATCGTGCTTCCACGGAACTCATGCTCACTTAACTTCAACTCACCATACACATATATCCCCTATCCTTTATACAGACAATCCAAGATCCGCCGGCTAGTAGAACATATCATCCAATATGGCAACCCAAAATCACTATATTTGCCCCGTGGTCCCCCCCTATATTCTTAATGCTTTCGCCGAGAGTCAGCATAACAGCGACGACATCCGCATCTCTGCTCGTCATTGCCTCGATTCCACAAAGAAGTATGTCAACAAGCGCCAGGACCGCCTTGCCGCATTGACGGTGCCTCGGGGCGCTGCAGCACCACGTCGCAACCAACATATCATCCCTGATGTTCTGCTAAAGCAAATCGCCGAGAGTGCGGACGTCGATGAGGAGACCCGCACCCGCGCCCAGCACGATCTCGAGCACATCCAGAGCGTCCAGGCCAAGTACCAACGGGTCCAGGGTATCGCTGCAGAGCCCCAGGTCCATACCCTAGTGGCCGCCGGAGCCAATACGACATACCGGGCCGTGTACGACGCCCACAACGACGATGACGAGGCGGACTTGCCTGGAACTGTGCTGCGAATCGAAGGACAGAAGGCAGTCAGCGACTTGGCAGCCAACCAGGCCTTCGACAACGCCGGCAACGTGTTGCGCTTCTACAAGGAGATTTTCAACTGGGATTCCATCGACAACAAGAACGAGAACGTCATCAGCTCCGTGCACTTCGGGAAGGCCTACGAGAACGCCTTCTGGGACCCCGAAATCGCGCAGATGGTGTACGGCGACGGCCACGAGTTCCTCGGCCACTTCACCAACGCCGTCGACGTCATCGGCCACGAGCTCACCCACGCCGTGACGGAGCACACCTCCCCGCTCAACTATACCGGGCAAAGCGGCGCGCTCAACGAGCACGTCTCGGACGCTTTCGGCATCATGGTGAAGCAGTGGGTGCAGAACGAGACGGCCGACGAGGCCGACTGGCTAATCGGCGAAGAGTGCCTCATGCCCGGCGTGAAGGGCGTTGCCCTGCGCAGCATGAAGGCTCCCGGGACGGCCTACAACGACCGCCGTTTCGGCCGGGATCCGCAGCCGGACAACTTCAAGGATTATCGCCCTGTCAACGACGACAATGGCGGCGTGCACCTGTACTCGGGTATTCCCAACAAGGCCTTCTATCTCGCCTCGGTCGCCTTTGGCGGTTATTCGTAAGTCTTGCCCCTTAGTCTTTTTTTTTCTTACCTGTCTACCCCATATGTTTTCGCGTTTTGCTTCCCCCCGGCGACCCCCTTGCATGATTCTACCTTTCACTGCGCAAGGACAACGCGCTGCTTTCAAGCGCTGTTCGGATATACTAGGGCAATAAACCCCCTCCCGCTAACAGTGACAAGGTGGGAGAAAGCCGGCCGGATCTGGTGGGAGACGATGATGAGCGGACAGATACCCGCCAGGTGCAACTTTATCCAATTCGCCGACGTCACCGTCGATAAAGCCGAGGAGCTGTTCGGCGCCAGCGCAGCCACCATTGTGCGCAAGGCCTGGAATGAAGTGGGCGTCGTGCGCAAGGCACACGCGTAGATGGGTACACCCAAACTGATGGGGAAAAAGAACAACTATCTATCTATCTATCTATCTATCTATCTATCTATCTATCTATCTATCTATCTATCTAGGTTGGCAGCCAGCACTTTCGTAGGGGTTTCTAGTGCCAGGAACCAGGGGTTCAGATCCAAATTCCCGGTATGCTGAAATATGTAGCGAGGTAGATAGTGGCAAAGTTCTTGCGTGTTATCATGTGGGCAGTATTAGAATTAGAATTAGAGTTCTCGTTATGATCATCATGAAATGGTGAAAGTTCGCCCGTCCACGAAGACCACGCCTATTATGTACTTTGTTCGAATTTCAATTAGTTCGTCCATTTACCAGCTTTTAATCCCATATAGAGCCCGGGGTTCACAAGTCCACTGTTCCACTGCTACTATCTAGTGAATTCGCCTCCCCATGATGCCACGAACTGGAAGAATAACCGGCATCATACGATGCCATTCGTTGCCATTCGTTGCGAACAGCAAGCTGCTCTTGTGTCTGCTGTCCAGACCTTGCAAGACCCCAGTATCTACAGCGGTGATATAATATGTTGCTAAGCATACTTTTCTACGAGTTGGATTATGATCAAGTCGTCTACTTAGGCCACCAGGCATAACGCCCGCTTTCGATTATTCACTAGTTTATTGCCGGGAGGTTCATTTGAGGGCTTCTATAATTGTAATCTTATAAAAGGGAAACTAAAATCAAACATACACTTTGGACTTTGGACCCGGCGAGCGGGAGAGCAATGGGAGAAGTTTGATACAGCACGTATAAGGTTTTGAAGAATTGCTCGGGGCCCCGGGACATATAATAGATCTCTTCAGTGGATATGCCAGTAGAGCTGTCATGAAGTTCAAATTTCCCGAGCATCGACGGCGTTTGTATTGCCGATGATTTAGGATGTATGAGAGAGATCAAGCAAGTGTGCAATTTCGGATAATATGTCACGTTGACTAGTCGACAAAGTTGACCACGCCTCGAAGACTTTCAATCAACTCGGAATCAAAATCAGCGACCCAAGCTGGCTCGCCGAGCTGGGTAGCCTCATCCGGCAATCGATATTGCCCTTCGCTTGCGAGTTGCTGTTCAGCCGTGGAGGGATCCGTGCTAACCGGGCGGCTATCGCCTTCGGAGAAATGTGGATTCGATGAAATATCATCTATCTGAGGGGAGGTCGGGTTAATTATATCAAATACTGATGGGTGAGAGCAACCAGGCTCCTGAGGGCTTCTAGTCGATGAAACCGTTTCTGGTGCTCCAACATCACCATTGGTCGAGAGTAAATCGAACCGATCAGCTGCCTTTTGGAGCTCGTCCACTGTAGTAAAGCTGAGATTTGATTCCTAACCATAATCCATGCTTTCTTTCAGAGTGTGTACTACACCAGGATACAGGGTCTCATCACTGGCCCCGGTTATCCGTGGTGATGTAGCCCTGCTAGGGTCTAGCTGTTCGCAATTCTTTTTGGGGCCAAAGAGCTCATCTAGTTCAGGCAGGTCAGACAACGCATCATCTATATCGTCGAGCCAGTCGTCTTTGGCTAAAGGGCAAGCAGTATCTACTTCGCTCGTTGTAGCAATACCATCCTCGTCATTCAAGACACCGTTCTTGCCACAGCCGTCAGTGGCGCTAGGCTTGACTTTGTGGCTTTTAGTCATGCGCGGTGAGAGGATCCCGTGGCCCTTCACTTCTTCATGGAGATTTAGCAAAGTTTTCCGATTCCGTTGATTCGCGCCACTGGGCTGTGTCCGAAATATTGTCGATACGCCACTACCATTGCTTTCATTATGCAGGTCAACAAATTCAACATCAGCGAGTAAATCGGACGATGAATCGCCACGACCCAGTTTGGTTTTCTTCTGTGATGCGATATTCAGGCCCTCCGCATTATTTGGGTGCCTTCTCTTAGCTTTCGAACTCAGCCGCGGTGAGTATTCTATGCTATTTAGGTCTCTATGGACGATGTTTCTCCCCGGTCTTGTTGTTGACGTGGGCTGAATCGAAATTACCTCTGAACACCGTCGCTTTTTGTTTTTGGGAGGCTCCGGGATGTCAGAGTCTAATACAGAGCTCGCCTCATCCTCGCGCATGCCGTCCACATTGTTCGAGTTCTTAGGTTGTTTGGGCGGCCGATATTTGTCAATTCCTTCGTGACAACATTTGTGACTGCAACACTTGCCTGATTTTGTAAGTCCTCCATTACGGCAGTGATGGTTACAGAGGTATTTGCCATTATTCATTCTTGCTGGTTCGACTTTGGGCGGACCTTCATCATCATGTAAGAGCTCATCGATAAGCGGAAAATCGTCTTGAGCGCTGTCTGACGATCCCGAGTGCACGTGCGGAGGGCTATCCTGGTCCATATGTCCCGGCGATCCCAGAGCCTGAAGCATGGCTTCGTCCGAGATATACTCGTAATCCGCATCGCTATCCATCAAATCTGTTCGAACCTTGGAGGGTTGGACCGCTCTGATATTTCTGAATACAGATGCGGGAATATTAGGTTCCAGAATCCTCGTCACCTGCGTTCCTACGATTTCCTCGCAACTAAAATGACAGATGATAGTCTGTTTTGGACCTGTCAGAGCGACAGGAAACTTCAGGTCTAGTCCATTTGGGGCATCAAGTTTCTTCATATTCCCACGCCAGATGTATGCGAGGTTCCCGTCTGAGGAGAGGGCTATGAAAGTCAACGCAGGAAGTTTATCCTTCCAGAATGGCACCGCTTTCGCATTCTGATGTCCCAAATGTACTTTGATAGTGACTGAAACTTGTTCATCAGACTCAAGCCTTGGTTCCCTAGAATCGACGATATCGGCTTTCAGAGTAAGTCGTGGAAAGTTTTCTAATATCTTTTGGATATCACGGCCGTATGGAGGATTCCTGCTAGCGATTCGCTCGATGTCATGGATACCTTTGTCCGCAACACCCAAAACCGTACGAACCCCATGACTTGTCCACTTTCGTACGGCGACTGGCCCAAAACCGGGGATCTGAGATAGTTGAGCAGGTTTATTCTCCCATGCATGCGCTGCAATAGAGCGGGCAAGCTCGAGTGCGACTTTGGTACCTGATCCGTCACTGTCGAATACTTTGCAGTCAATCACACAACGAACGAGTCGCTTCAAACGATCGAATATCACTCTCTTCTCTCTCTGAATGCTTAGCCGGATAAAGTTGGCATCCTTATCTGTTGGTAGATCAACGCCTCCAAGATGGATCTGCACCGTCATGAAGATCTTGTGCCAGGTAAGCGTTAACGTCTCTTTGATCGGGTGAAGAACAAGGGGTGATTTATTCAGTTCTCGAAAGACAGCTCTCTCAGCTGGCTTAAACCTGAAATCTTTGAATTCTGCAGCCTGACAGATAATTTTGAGCTTGAATAATATGTTAGCAAGCGGCCTATCGGCGAACTTGATGTTAGAACGTACCATCTCTTCGAGTCCCGCACCCCTTGAAATTGATAGGAGCAACTTCATGGTCTCAAATTGGATCATGTATCTAGACATTGCTTGGCCGTATTCGGTGCAAACGAGCGGGGTATGTTTAGTAACAAGTCCATGGTCCTGTAAGAGCTTGACATTGCGCTCGCACCACTCTTCCATTTGCTCATCTGCCCCAGCTGCATTTTGAATGTTTCCGAGATTGTACAGCTGAGGTGATTGTCGTAATCGTACACTCAGAAATGTTCCACCAATCCATTTCTTTGCAGTGTGAATGTCTTGGATCGTCCCAAGTCCGATCTCAGAATTGATGTGCTCTAGTAGGTTCTGATGCAGAGTGCTCTCGAGACGCTCTTCACCCGAAACAAGCTTTTCATATCGTTGGGTATTTGCTAACTTTGTCATGATGATTGCAATAGCACTTCTGTCAAATTGTGGGCGCCCGGCGCGCCCTAGCATCTGCATAACCTCCAAGTCCGAGTATTCTTGAGGTCCATCATCTGTATAATGACTGGTTCCCTTAAGGACAACCGTGTGGCAGGGTAGATTAACGCCAACAGCCAGTGTGGATGTGCAGCAAATAACGTGAAGCTGCCCATTGAGGAAACTCGACTCGATTGCGGCTCGATCTTGCGAATCAAGTCCCGCATGATGAAAAGCGACGCCGTGCCGAACTAGCTCCTGTAAATCTTGAGACAACACTGGAATTCTGTCAGAAGGCGGCGGCCACGCACGGTCATTAGCACGACAAGTTGACCACCACTCTGCTAGAGATTGAGCTGTACGCTCGCATGATTTCCGCGTGAAGCAGAATACAATGATTGGCTTCTTTTCCGAATGTTTTGCCAGTAGAAAATTTAGCTTTCCGTCAAGCGCCTTTTCGAAGATAAAGTCATTATGAGCACCCTCATAACCATATACATATCTTTGTAATTTGATTGGCCGTAGCTCTTCTCCAAATACTTCAAATCTTGCCGGTTCGCATTGATTCTGGTGATCACGACCAAGCCATTTGGCGACATCGTCAATATTGGGAACTGTCGCACTGATCGCAACAAAGCGAATGCTCGCCCCAATCGTCTTCATACGGGATACGACAGCTTCCAAGGTTGCTCCTCGCGTATCCTTTAGAATGTGAACTTCGTCAATAAGCACAAGGCGGACTAAATCTAACAATTTTCGATGATCTTTCCATTTTCTCGTGATTGAATCCCACTTTTCAGGAGTGGTAACAATGATGGATGCGCTTCCAACACGATGAGCCTCGGCTTGAGAAGTGTCGCCGGTGAGCTCAACGCAGGACAGGTTCATATGGCTGAATTTTCTCTGCCAATCTCTCGCCCTCTCAGAGCACAAAGACTTCGTTGGAGCCTGATAGACAATTTTAAAGTTGCTTTCTCCCTGGCTCGACACGAGCCTACAGATGGCCATTTCCAAGATTGCAGTCTTTCCAGAGCCGGTAGGTGCTGAAATGACGACGTTGTCATTCGTCCCATACACCAAAGGGAAACATTTTGATTGTATAGCGTTGAATAGCTGAAATGGAAATATGGCACGGAATTTGTCAGGTAAGGATTGACGCGGGTCGACAAGGCGCGTATTGTTCACAATAGGCGGCAGATTAGACGCATGGTCAAGCTCGAGCTCAAGATTCTGGTTCCATTTTGGAATCGGTTGACTGCGGTTGACGGCATACCGCTGTCTCTCTTGGGTTATGCGCGTTGAAGGACTAGAATACGCAGCGTTCGGCGGTGAACTGCCTCCCAAGGAAGAGCCAATAGTCGGTGTTCCTACTGCCAATATATTCGTCAGCATTTTTGATTAAGTCGGTATGCCTAGTTTCAAGCCTTACCATTGCAAGATGGGGGCGTAAGGTGTTGTGTACTGAGTCGAACGTCTCTCACTCTCTGCGTACTATTCTGGCGGAGAATGGGCCGGGCGGGCGGGGATTTTCCAAGAGGTTCAACCAGGGTTGGAGTGTGCTGCGCTGACAACTGGTGTAATGTCTGAGAAAACTCCGGGCAGGGCGGACTAGCATGTGTAGAAGATAGCTGATCAAATCTTTGACGTTCTCCATAGCAATGTGATGTGCTTTGGAATAAAGACTTTTGGTCAGGGTCTCGAGGGATGAATGGTCGGAAGTGATGACTAGCATCCCTCAATAGGCGACTTGGCCTACTGGCACTTGGACCCAGCGGTAATGAAAAACGTTCGTCAAGAGCACTGCCACTGGAAAACCTGTCAATGCCTGCGGGCTGATACAAAGCCTGTGAACGGCCAAGCAGACTTCGGTCTATATGGCGGATGGCACCAGGTCAGCTACCAAGCACAACCAAAATGAACAATATGAAACCGAGGCGCCTACCAAAGTCATCCAAGCCATCACATTCGCCCGGTCTCTCTGCTATCTGACCCCACCCGGCCGTGAAGCTCCGCCCACCCCAGTTGTTGGTGGAGGGCGCGACTATCTGTGGTAAGTTGTGGTGTGTGTCTGTGAAAAGGTTGCTTGTATGATCAATAATTCGCTGGATATGTCGATCATGGTCTTCTCCGCTCGGGGGGCCGCGAATATGGCTACGACCGGTAGATGGGGAATCTCCAGGCATGGTGTGGCAATGGCCAATATGATAACGGATTAAATTGCTACATATGAGGTTCAAACTTCAACAAAATTCAGACACGGACTCCGTCAGCACGGCCATTGCATTATAAATGGGTAGCTGGAAATCGATGTGGCAGAGCGTGGCGGGGATGTTGACGGAAGCAGGACGAGATTGAGCGTTCCAGAGAATGGAGGAGGTAAGCGACGGCACATCGCCGTGCAGGCTTTTAAAAGGTGCTGTTGTCTTCATCATCGCTCTTTCCTCGAGATAGTAATGCTCCTTCTCCTGCAATGTGGTCAGTCGACAGTCACGTGATGGGCCATCAAGTCGAGATCTTGGGAGTTGGAACAGCAAGTATGTATACTGTATGGACATCGCCATCTAGCAGAGTCTGAATACATGGAGCTGCGAACTACTTGATCTTCGTCTCAAAGCAATCTTGCTAAGGCTGGTAGGGGTTTGTTCCATTGGCAGTACTCAAGCCATCAGAATGACAATATCGTCCGCAATCATACGTTTGAGAGAACGATAGCCATGAAGCGATCCTTGGCTAGCATGCTTCGGTGATGTCGGTGAGTCTATGGCACCGCAATCCGATGCTAGGATTATGAGGGCCAGTCTGAATATGAGCAGCGTTTGGACAAGATATTCGTCATCGTGCTGCGTTTGTTCAGACTTTGCAACCCCATCCGGCTCCGTCTAGAAATGTCCTGCTATCCTGTACCGCCTGAATGACTATTGTCAATAAACACGTAAGATAGAGAGGTGGGAGACACATACCACTGCGAAAGGTGCCTTCCAAATATACGGCGTCGCGCGTATGCGATGTTGAGGTTATATCATCATCTTGATCGGTCGGCAGGTACTCCATAGTCGGTCACACGTTGGTCGTGGAACATGTTTGACCATTTGCCACAGTTGTTCGCAACAAGGCATCACTCATCTCGGGCCTTCTCCTTCCCGGGGGATACACGGATGTGATGGCGGAGCGGCGAGGCGGGCCGCGATGTGGAGAGACCAAGACCTTTGGCACCGTCGAACAGGCCCGGCACCCCGAGCCTATCAGATGGCCGGGGCGTGCTCACAGGATCAATCGTAGTCTTCTCATAATTAACAATGCTGATGGGAGGCGGGCGACCTCGCTTGCGATCTGGGCTTGCGTAGAGATAGGTCGCAAAACAGACCAACGCTGTTCCGAGAACAAACTAAATGTGGGTTAGTATATTCCAGGCGTTCAAAGAGCACGCACAACCTTACTGTGAAAGTAGCCTAGGTATCAAATGTCATAGGTCAGTAATCGGCCTTCCACATGAAATGCACTGCCGGCTGCTACAATCTTTCCATAGTCCGCAGGGTGGCAACGAAAAGAAATACCATATCAGGCTAGGTATTGTTTTGAGGACTTGCAAAAAGGGGGTCAATGGCTATGGAACACTGACCTCGGTCACGGTGAAGAAACAGAGCGTAAAGAGGAAGCTGATAACGACACTGATGCTCGTAGCAAAATTCTTAGCGATGTTATCAGCATACTGAATGCACAGAGAGAACAACACGCCACCACAGGCCTGTAGGATGATTAATGCCCAAACGATCCAGCTATATCCGTTGAAAAACCCATGTTTCAGGATCTCTTCGCCGTCTTTGAACAAAACGCCAACCAGAAAGGCAGAAATGATGGAGTAGAATGAGAGTTGAATGTTACGAATCCAGATAGATGCAGACGTTTGTGGATCTTTGAGCACTTTCTCGAAGAATACCCCTGTTAGACTGGACAGCGCAGCAACCGCCAGGGCGGCGGAAAGGCCAACGGAATAATCCGCGGCAGGTATTGTATTCTGATCATCCTCAATTCCCTCATACGAAGCCGACCGTTTTACTAGCAGATTGCCGGCATTGGCTAAAGATTCCGTACTACGCCTCGTCAGTTCCCGGGCGACCTTGCCTATGTCATTAGCCTCCTGGCCTAGCTCATGTGCTGATCGAGGGAAGAAGTGGTCCGTCACGTCATGGATGATCAAGGAGCTGTCATTCGAGTTGGATGAGGGGATCAAAACAAGGGAGACCCCAGCAGTCAGGATGACGAGCGAGATCCATTTATGGGAGGACAAAGATCTGCCCAATATTGACACAGCAAAGATCGCTGTCATGAGTATCTGAACCGCGCTCATTAGATAGGTGCTTCCCAAGTCACATTTCGAGGCTGATGAGATGTCATACCTTGAGCTGCAATACAACCTGGTAGTGAACTGGGTCCATGTTCTCTACGGCTACGTACTGCAGTGTGTTCTGCAGCGTATAGAGCATGCCAGGTATGGCCAGCTTCCATCCGTCCCCTTTGAATACAGACGTATAGATCTGCTGAAATAGCACAGTCGCTGGGGTAGAAGGCGCGAGGGTCCTCGAAATTTCGGACATGGCAAAGGTCAGGCAGATGGTAAGCTTGATAAGTTCGGTGAGGAGAACTGCGGTGGACGTGAAGTATCTGTGGTCGCCGCTAGGAGGCATCGTTCGTGAATAGTGCGCCATGAGGGTCACGGCCGAGTTTTGGAATGTCAACTATGCAGCAATACGCGTCAGCGACAAGGACACAATAGTCGCATGGGAGTGAAGAGCGTGCTTACAGCTATTAGAGAAACCTGCTTCAGAGGCATGCCCAAGAGCGTTGGGCCGCGTGCCATCTGTGGCACGCCCGTAGTAACGTCGAGAAGGGCCATCATAAAGTCACAGCGTTTTAGAGAGGCAGTTCGACCAGGGCTCTTCCAAGATCTCTTTAGCGTCCCCTCAATGACGCTACCCTGGCCTATCTAGGCTCCGCCAAAGTCGGCACGGTAGATGGTATCGGCCCACGACGTTAAAATCGGTAATGCGGTTGGCGTGAATGGGTGGTCGGCGGTCGTAGGCCTGTGGTTGATTTTAATAAGTGTGGTGGGTAGTGCGAATCGGTAGTTGGAATACGTACCAGGAAGTCTCGGAGTGCTCAGAAGTCGATCAGTTGAAAACGCAAAATAAACATAAAAGCAAGACGAAATGTACAATCTGCAGGCCGCCCTACCTGTCCACTGGCCTCCCCGGCACGTCGACAAGGGTCCACAGTTGCTGACCAAGAGTGCAGATGGCAAGGAAGAGAGTCAACAATGGCAATGATATTTCGCTGACATACGAAGTAAGTACCTGTACCTTACCTTACTCAGTGAGTTAGATGGTAGGTACCTATTCTGGTAAGTTCCCTACTCACCTACGCCTTTACAGCTTTTGTTGAGGTTTGAACAATAATAGGCATCGTGACCTGATACGCGTGCACAATGTACCGGTACCTAAGTTCACAGCCATACATCAGGGTGACAGTTGCTATACTGAGTACTTCGTACATTCCGCAACTAATAAACGTCTCTATGCGATCCATCTAGACTTTGACCAGACCAGCAAGTAGGTATTCCGTATTTATTCAAGTAACGGCACGTTTCAGGATTAAACAATTGCATGGTTCTACTCCGTAACGTATACGGATGAGCTACGGAATAGAGGTAAGTAATAAGCGTGACAGCAACCTTCAGGGTTGCTTCTACACCTTTTGTAGGTACCATTCTGTAGGTTAAAAGTTGTAACCTGGTAACTGCACCTGTAGGTAGGGCAACTTGGTACTTTGACCTCGTCGGTCGGCCTGTGTACCCGTACCAGATCTATTTCTCGGCTGTCTGGAGGCGCTGCTCGCTTAAATAAGAGCATAACAGCCTTGCCCTACCGGCGCCCCTATAGCTGTACCTAGCCGACTGATACGGTACGGAGCCCCATCATTTCCATCAGTTTGTGCAGAGCCCTGGTGGTGATGTGGCCGCCAACTCGGCGACAGGCTCCATGTACCAAGTAGACTCTTCAATTCGTCAGCACCGCTCTTCTGCACTATCTACTAAGTACCTACCTACCTGCTCATTTCCTTATCCACTAGATAGTAGATAGTAGGTGCAAGCATACAGCTGGTAATTCATGGTGTACCTATGGTTCGGTTCATGTACCGACTGTAGATCCTCGCAGGTTGGTAGGTAGGCAGTGTTGTGAACAACCTGCCAACCCCGGGTACCGGTAATTTAGCGCGCATGCTCGAGGCGTATTCACCCCGTTCGTACATATTATGTATGTAGATCGATCTCATCGACCCAGACTACAGGTTGCCATTTTATCAGATCGAGATTGAACCCTTAATACACAGAAGTTCGTGCCAAGTTTCGAGTCTGAGGGTGTCTTGGTTTGCTATTTCGCCTCCCTAGGGGCTAGATAGGGGTTGGATGCCGCGGCAGGCATTTCCTCATGTTAATATACAGAGCAACTGGGGTAAATAGTTAAGTCTTAACTCCTCGGGATTTACTTCCATGTACACAATGCTTGCAGGTAGGTAGGGTATACTCGCACTTTGTTGCCCTGAGTGCGTGGTCCATGGTCCCAATCAAAGAACCGGCGCGAGGCGTGGTATTGGGGGCCAGGTATGATATGATATCAATTTCTGTTCCCCAATCGCCCCCCTTTGCTTTTATTACATGCATCCACGCCGTTACATACGGGTGCATCATGGTAACGGCACATGCTGCAGAAAGTGGCGGCGAGCTTACATGAACAGCCAAAAGCGTGCTCGCGCCTGTACCAAAGATCTTGTGACCATAGGTTCGAGTATTATTCGGCATACCGCCTTGCTCGGCCAGTTGACTGACTCGAATACATCGGCAGGGGGTATTGCACCCAGGTAGGCAAGCAGTGCCCCTGGCGTGGCCGAGCAGTGCGGTAGGCCGAGCAGTAACGTAAAAAATACGATATCTAGAGCCAGGATGATGCATTTAACTTTACAGAATTGGTTGCGCATACTGTCCAGCATCTCCATGGGCGTGAGGACGAGCGTTATCGAGACCGCGAGGAAAGCCGTAAGTAATTATTGTATGTATATTGTCTTTTATGGCATGAAACCCTATGCCGAGCTCCTATATACCGCTCTCGAGCAGCCGTACCACTCGTATGTACGTATGTTCATAGGGAGGGTAGAAACGGAAACCCCTCATCTAATACATCATCCGTGAAGTGATCATCCCATCCGTCAATGCCCGAAACCCTTTCTTCTTTTTATCATTCCCGCCCAGTATTAGTACGATACCTGTTCCGCTATCCAGGTTACTGATCAATGACATCAAATATATCAGTACAGAAGAGAAACCGGTGTCCGGGGTATTATGCCGAGAGAGAACCAAGTAACCAAGTAGAAAGGATGCGAAGAACCAAAATATAAAATAGTGAACAAAATGCAACAAGGTAATGGAATCTATCCATGGCTAGAAATAGCCTTGTAGTGTCGAAAAAGGGAAAGATGAACTTAGTCGGCGGCCCCTTTGAGAGTTGTGATGGTGTGTTTGGATTAGAGTATAGGTCGTAAAAGGTCTGCCCGCACCCCTTGGAGGAAGGCAGCTGGATATTAACATCATTCCAAATATAAGGCCGCGCTTCGCAGTCCGATTTGTGCAAAAACAGGAAAATTAAATTAAAAAAGGAGTAAAAGAACGTCTCAGTCGTCGTCACCCCACCAGGGCATGGGAGAGTTCATGTATCCCACGGCACTCAATCGAACCATGCTCTTCTTGCCCTTTAACTGGCTAGCCTTGCTTTCAGGCGGGTGGCTGGGTGGTACCGTACGCGGCGAAGGGGAGTGGCTCGCATAATCAGGGCTATTTGGTTTCGTCGATACCTTCCCGGGCGGAGGTGGCAGCGGCCACGATGGTGGCGGCATTGGCGGCTGCGGAAATCCGTCCAGATCATCGTCTAGATCCGTATCAACATGCTTATCGATGTCAAGATGGGGTTCGACTTCCGGCACGTCCTGTAGACGGTATCCTTTCAAAGGAGGATTGAGAGTATGAAAGGGGATCGAGTCTTTTCTATACTGGCTGCTGTGGCTGCTGCTCGCCCGGCGGCTGCCTACACTGCTACTGCTGTGACCACGAGCCGCGCTGAATGCGCTGTCTCGTCGGGATTGCATGCGGCTAGTGCGTCGCTCGTTGGCTACGAGATCTTCCCCATCGCTGTCATCCATGTAATCGTCACTAAACTCCAGACTCGACGCGGCCGTGTTGGTGTCTTCGTTGGGCTGATCAAGGTATAGCAGAATCCGATCGTTCCGTGAGTCAAAAGTCGTGGAAGTTGTGGAACCAGTGGCCGATGTTGAAGTTCCCTCGGTTACATCGCTACGACTGGTAGTCGAAGGTACCTGTACATCGAGGAGGCGTTTGCGTAGGATGTTTTGCTGATCAGTTTCACCAAGTGGCCAGGCCGTGGTTTTCAAATTAGTATCAGGCTCGGGTATTGGCGATTGCGCAGTCGTCGCCTTTTTGCTAGTAGGTGACGCTCCCTTTGGGCTCCCAAAACTACTCCGACTTGAAAGGTTTGTTCGACTCTTCCGATCCTCCTCGGCCTCCGAACTGGTTGGCTCGCGCATCTTCGCTCGCTTCTGTCGCAGCGCTGCTAATAGCATTTCTTCTTGTCTAGTGACAGCCATTAAACGGGCATTGTTGGCCTCCGTAGAGCCATTGGCCATCGCGTCCCTTTGGAGTGATTCTCGAGACTTCACATAGAACTCCACACTATTAGGTGATATCGGTGGGGTGGGCTGTTCTGACGAGTGGGAAAAGCGCGACGTCGCATTACTGTTCTTTCGCAGAAGAATCTTCTCTAGATGCTGGGTGCTCATGGACAAAGATAAATTAGGCGGTGATTCGATCGTCGAGGCCAAAGGTATGAAAGACATTGCCCCCGAATCTGGGGTCCCGGCGGACCTTGAGGATTGAGAGCCACGGGCAGAGTGCGGCAAGAAATGTGCCGGGGTCAGGGTGCTCATAGAAGAGTGATTGGAATGCAAAACATTGTTAGATTGTGGGCCATTGGCCTGACGTCCTGATACGGACTTGACAGCAAGATGTTCATCCAGCTGATGCAGTGAAGGAACAAATTTCTTGGGGCCGGTGGCCCCATGCAGATGATTTGGATTTTGTTGGCCCCTACCTAAGTTTGGATTTTCTGAAACTGTGCCATGCGTAAGGCTTCCACGGCGAGAGGTGGGCGCCGATGGAGATGATTCAATGGCCTCATCGTCCGAAGAGTCCGATAGAGACAAGACGCTTTGCTGCTGGCGATCTGACACCATGCTCCTACATGATGGTGACGCCTTAGATGTCCGGGTGTAGCGACTTGATACGCTGCCCGCGTAGTCGTTCCTTGGAGCAGACTGCACATTAAGTCCACCCGATGAGTCAGCTATCGAGCCAGTTGTCTTACTTTCATGGGAATTGTTGCGTGAGTGGCCCCAATTCGTGGTCCGTGACGGGGGCGACGGCGCAACCAGACTATGGGTAAACGTGCTGGTAGGTCTGGATTTGATCGCTGTACCATGTTCCAAGTAGGTCGTCGTATGGTCCCGACCACGGTCATCGCTTTCTTCCAACGCTTCCTCGTTTTGGAATGACATCTGTTCATAATGATTATAAAGTCGATCTAGCCCGGTAGCATCGGTAATGCCCTTGGAACGAGACGGTCGAAGAGGTCGTTGATGTGCTGCCATCTTAGGCATGCTTGCCTGGCGACCTTCAGTCGCAAGGCTTAATGGCATTGTGGATTCTAGCGTTTGTGGCAAGAAGGATGTTGAACGCGTCATGTAACCGGGCTCGACATCGAGGGCATCTTTCTTCCGATCTCGGTGTCCCTTAGGTCGTAAGCGTGAAAGGTCGAGTCTGGTAGGTTTCTTCTTCTTTTTCCCCATCTGTACGTCGGCGAAGCCCCCGTTTATGGTCGGCGGCTGGCCGATCCTCATCGGAAGACCCTTTGCCATCGCGGAGTTCGATGTTTGCTGTGATATCGCAAGAGGCATCTTTGTCGAGTCGTAATGGCTATCAATCGTCGAAGTGGATAGTCGCCTATCTCTGGTAACTGCTTTCGGCATGCCATCACGCGACTCATCCCCAACGGTCAACGCAGATCGCTTCATCTTCAGACCTTTCTGACCATGGCCATGCGCACTATGAATGTTTCGCGGGCTGATTGCGGACTCCTCCTCCCAGCGAGCTCTCCTCTCATTTTTCTGATCGGCGTAGGAATCGTGCGTGGACTGACTTGCGTTGCTTTCAGACATTGACATGCTAATGTCACCGGTAGATCCTGTCTCCCAAGACCGATCGACATTGACCATAAGTCTCGAGGAGCCGATATTGATTCCATCTGCGCCTAGTATCCTTTGCGCCTTCGATAGGGGACCTGAGACCGACACCGTTGGCACCTGCTGCTTCTTACTAGATCGACCCGGAACAGGGAACTTGAACTTGGACTTGATCCCACCACCCATCTTCAGTGAAAGGCCGAGTTCGCGGCATGCGCTTCTGCGTTATCAAGTAGGGATCCCGTCGCCGTGCGCCTTTGCAAGATAAAGACGACTGAGTATTGCCCAAGGGTTGCGGACTGCTCCGTCTAGTCGTTCCAAGCTGTTAGCTATGACTGAATCATGCAGGAAGAAGTGGACGTGTGCAGGCGCACAACATCCATAAGCTTTCAATAGCAATTGGAGATGTAGGCTTAGTCCGGCGCGGTTTGTTTGATGGGAAAACTCGGTTAGCGAAGAGGACTGAGAAGCGTAATGATTGGTCCTCCTTGGTAATAGTCGTTGGCCTTAGTTCAATTGAGTTATTCGGTAGTTGCGGACATGATAGAGGCACACGACTCGTGATACCGTCCTCGCAATCGTCTTTCTTCCAAAGTGCCCCAGTGATGACTGCGGGGTGTCCTACGATAGATACCCAGCGACGAGCAAATCCACAGGAGCAAAGATGATGATAGGTATGACTCGACGCCTTTCGTCTATGCGAGCAAATATCATCCGTCTTCTTGAAGGATTCGCAACCTGGACCTCAGGGGTACGGAGATCCGAGACTCGATATGACACAGCCTCATAAGAGTATCTGTGGGCGAAGCGTGGAGTATGTTTGAAGGGGGAGGTAGCAAACTTATCGAGAGCACGTAGATTTGTAGTGAAGTTAATAAAAGGAACATCGTCATGTATAACTGACACGAGGTATTCTCCTGCAAAATGAAAAATGGGGATCCAACCCACACTAGACATGTAGTGTATGCAGTCTCGAAGGGGCACCTGATAATCCACCTGGGTAGGTCGGTGACTCGCAACCAGGTAGCAGGTACTTTTAATGCGCGCGGAAAAGGTCGCGCGCGGAGAGATACATTTATGGTTTGGGCGTCGCATCGCTTGAATGCGCTCCCGTAGTGCCATTAATATGGACGAGGCTAGCCTCTAGGAGAATTTCAGAATAACTCGCTAGTCCACGTGCATCGTAGTCTCGGCGAACCGTCTCCAAACTATCGTCACTACTCAGTGAATAATCGAGGCCTACCTATTCTACATGCCTGAACAGTCTCCTTACACTACTCGAAGCCTACGCGTACGTGGAATACATACCCATCACGCAATTGGGATCGTGTTGACGAGACACACAGAACCCATCTACCATCATCATAGCCCCGATGGCCTTCTCGCGTTAGATGGACGTGTAGGTGTTCCATAGTCCGTACGTTCGTTATTATACATATCGTTACACTATACCGGGTGAAGAATCACCAAGGGGATGAAGAGATTCAGGGGCACGGCCCATAAGATTTCGATTTCTGGTCATGGTAAATGTAGTACTAGGTACTTAACTATGACCCCTGAGCAGAGCTTGCTATACCTAGATACCTACCGTTACCTACCTACATATGGTGTAGCTTGAAGGCTCTTGAGCATCTTTATATCCCTGTTCGTAACCTGGTTTTCAATACCCTTGTCGTTCATCGATCCCAAAATGTAGCTAATAACAGCAGGATCGGAAGCAAATGGCTACCAAGCACACTACCTACTTAGTAGATACTACATTGTGCTCAAGCCGGGAAATAATTTTAGCCGTCGAGGTGTGCGGCAGAGGCCTTAGCCGCATTTGAAACCCCCCATATAGGCAGGTACATGAAATCTATAAGTAGGTATGTCGTAGCCGGCTCGGACTATATACCTGATCATCATCATGTACAGACAACCGATTAAAAAGTATAGAGCCGCTAAAAACGCCACGAAATACTTACAGTGAACTTACAGTGATTTAATCCGCTAAGCTATAGCGGTTTAATATATTTTATCTATTTTATCAATTTTTAGCGGCTCTATACTTTTTAATCGGTTGTCTGTACAGTTTCGTGGTTCACAAACAGCAGTGGTCAGTCTAACCGCTATCTTTTAGTACATAACTTGATGTCGTGCATGATCGATAACAACAGGCGCGGTCCGATGTGTTCGCCTCGCTGTTCTAGAACGTCTCTGTCGGATTCATATTATTATAGGGACGTTCAGGTACCGTGGAGGCAACCGACGCGACGCCATGCTGTACCAAGATGTAGCTGGGTACAGTAGCCCTATACCCATCCATCGACCTGACGGGCACCCTGTACCTACACTATACGGAATACGTATGGATCAATTCTAAATCCAAACTCCTAACACTATTGGTATTTCCATCGATAGTCCTACCCGGAAGCGATAGGTAGATGCCATGGCAGCCACTCTTGACTTCTCCGGCCCTCGACGTCAACAAAGTACACCAATAATTAACAGCCGGACGACTAGCTACGGACTACAGACTATCTAGAGGCACTGGCAAAGTTGTTATCAAATTGGAGCCTCTGAGGTGATAGGTAGCAAGCAGGTCGATCGGTTAAGACGAAGCTAATGGCCAAAACTAATGACGGATAACTTACTGGTGTATTTCGCTATTAATGTCGCAAGCCTGACCGCCACTCTAGAAGTACTTCGTACATTCGCAGTATACTACCAATTACGATACGCCTGTCTCAGATGCCATTTGCAATTGCTAACCATTTATCCCTTTTAGTGTTGGTACCGTACCGGTCTTCCGTAGCAAGCCACGCATCCGTACGGCACCATTTGCTTGAACCATCTAACCTAATCGAACCCGACGAACAACGTCGTCAGCACGCGACAACCTCGATGGATATTAGATAGTACAGTGTTGGCTCAAGGCATTCCCACATCGGAATTCAGAACGTGTCAATTGCCATGTGAGCTGTCAATCGTTCTTTTCTGCACGAGAAGATTGATTGCAAAGCACACAGGTATGTACATACAGTTTTCAAGCTTCCCGCCCAGTCTCGAATATTTATCGCTTGGGTCGGCCGGCATGTCCCCCGCCCGATCACTTTTTGACATACGCGAGTATCCGACTACATATTGTCATATCCGCTAACCTATCCATGATAGGCACGGAATAATGTATCAATTGCAGACGCAGCGGGACAAGATTCACATTCTCTCCGTCCTCCCGATTATGTCTACAGTCTGGATGCCATGGTTCGGAGTGTCAAGCCTACGCACCAACTTGAATGCTAGAAGTCTTCTCGAATCTCAACAATCTAGAGGCAGCGCAAGCAGCATCTGACTGAAGCTAACAGCCCGGTACCAAAGCCAAGCACTGCTCACATTGATACCATGATCTTCCCAGCAACGCCACGCCACGTCCGTCGAAGTCTCCCGAAGGGTGATAAGTAAACGGAATTGCGGCTTTTCTCTCTTGCGCCGGATATTCAGGGTGCAGCAGCCCTAGCGGACGATCCTTCAAACGGGATCTCACTGGTACCCTTGATCTCTAGACATTGGTTTGTATCTAGATGCCCAGGAAAAGCTGCGTGCGGGCCAAGGTTCTCTTCTATGTATGTGTAGGTACGGAATACACACGCGTGCATTTCCGCTTGCTATTATGCATGCGTGGTGCATCCCGCAGGATTATACTGCGTAGTTGCTCAGCTGTAGGTTTAGGGGTTTGCAAATATGACTACCTATCGCATCCCAGTTGCAAGCGGATCGGTAATCTATGTACTTGGTTATCGTGCTTGGCGGGAGGAAAAAAGCCTCGTCCCTTGTTGACAACACCATTTCTTGCCGTGCTCGTTGAACACCATCTTTGCGACTACCTGTATTCTCAGAAGTGTTTTGTTAGGTGAAAAGACCGTTGTCTAACGGGACTTAAGTCGTGACTCGGGTCGCGTCAACCCACGAAAAACCCCCGTGCGAAATCGTTCGAACTTCACGACCTGCAAACCAAAACTTCTCAATACCGCGTTGACTTCGATGAGATACTACATAGGAACCAATGGTTCCTGTCTCGACTTTCAAGACTAGGGGTCCGAGACTAAGTGCAGCGCCAATATAAGTACCCCGGTAACTAGTAGATAACTCTGCCAGAGTCCGCTTGTAATTCATTCATCAGAATCTTCTACAACTGACGGCGGAGATTCGACTGAGATCCAGACAATGGCAACATAATACATACATATGTATCCTGGTATGTAGTAAGTACAGGCTGTAGGCACCTCGCTACACTCTTTTTCTTGTCGATTCTAGGCACGGCACATCATCACAGTGACGGTTTCTCACTTAGATGAGACAGGGTCCAGAAACTCAAGATGTTGCTACCGTCATCCCATTCGAGTTAACAAACAGCTAAACGACAGATTGAATCTCGTTGGCAGACTAGTAATATGTACCTTTTCTTGATGCCTCGTAACAACTACGATATTTACTGCATTGTCTGTATAAATAGTAGGCATTATGCTACATGTGGTCTACATAGGTTCTGGCCGCTTGATTTCTAGGCCTCGCCAGCCCGTGCCGGCGATGCTAAAAGATGGAATCAGGAAATTTTTTTACTAAAAGCAGTTTCCAGGCGTTCCGGAATTTTATATGCCAAAAAAAGATATGACCCATGAGGAATCAGCAACGCGACTCATAGACGCTCTCTCGGTCTAGACATAGGCATCTCACACATACGTACGAAATACCTAGGTCCGAATAAGTAATCAGCTATCTACACATAGACGATACAAAATCACCTACACAACGGGATTATGCGGCAGATGGTTACTGGGATTTGGAACAATAAGTCGTGCCGGAACTACTGGGCACTTCCATGAAGCTTCATACTTGACTAAGTTCATGCTCTGGGTAGCTAATACAGCATGACCGCCGAGGCTCAAGGGAGCCGAGCCGCGGCTAAATCGACGACAAGGAATTGTTGAGCTATGTTCTAAATCCGGATGACAGGCGGCCAGAGCTTCATAGTAGTATAGTATCAGAACCTCGGGATCTCAGAAACCTCATCCATAGTACATACAGGTAGGATAGCTCGTAACCGTTACCTATGTCAATCGATGCCTAATATGTCATCGTATTATCACTTCCGCTAACCAGTTGGTGTCGAGATTCGGTACTCTGAACCCCGCAAGAGGGAACGAGTCATACATTCTCTATAAAAGTGCGATAAAAACACGTATGTATGCGTTCATTCTCCAGGGCAGTGATTCGAATCGGAATCGCATTGAATGATATTCGTAGCCGTTACTCTACTGTACTGCAATGAAGTCTGCACCGGCACCTGATCAATCTTACACACCGGCCTGAAGCTTCAGCAATCATGAGGAAGCAGCATAGCTTGAACACATGAATGAGCAGCGTGTGATTGCTGTGTAGTACCTAGGCGCCGATATGACAATATAAGATCGTGATCCTACCCGTGGCTTAATCCATAAAGTTGTCTAAACGCATCTCGCTTCAATAGGTGTAGATAAATTCCTCGTTACCGGCGCGACGAATCATAGTAGCAAAGTCAAGATGTATATGAAGTCAAGCCAAGAGCACCGCATATCCCGAGGAGACTTGGGCACCTGGATGATAAGGAGTAGGCGGGTCAACTGATTGGGATGGCAATGAGATAAATGTAGATCTAAGATCTCGCAAGTGAAGTATCTTCCGTCTCGGCACGATGCAGTTCAGCTCCCATCGGCAAAGGTGATATTAGGACGTACTTGAATTTGTGATTAGTTTGTAATTACTACACATATCAAAACCCAAGATGGGTTTGCGAATGGTTACCTAGAGCGAGGAAGATTCTATTGCATGCCTCCGCATTTGATCACATTTTATTATTATCATTATCCCGCTATGCCAACGTCTGGCGCGGTCGTTCTACCTAGGTATTAACTCGTCGGCCAAATCGTGATCCGTGGGGCCGAGTATACCCCCACGCGATGATTCTCAAGTGCAACAACCGGATTTGATCATATAGATTTAGGCAGGGGGGAGAAAGGACGCAAAAAGAACTCCCTGTATACTAGCATGCATGATCATATACATCAGAATCCATCTCCCGGTACTTGAGGTCTTGTCGTGAGAAAGAAGGTTGGCCAGCCACAGATACAAGAGGGGATATCCGGATGATATTCTTGTAATTATTTGCGTGTGGTAATTTGTGACCGCCAGGACCGTTAAGAGCAGTTGGGCAGATGCCATGGAGCGGAGAAACCATGCAAGGTTGTCCGCGTTCTTGATTCCGGATTTCAAGATATGAGGATTGCGAAGGAACGCAACCCCGGATCTAGACATAAAAAGCAACATGGGACCAGCTAACAGGAAGAGGGGTATGTTCGGCAGAGTCCAATATCGTAAGAACCCAACGTTCCTATAAGGAGTCAGTAATGCCGAGTAAACAGGTGGTTGGTACCAACCAGTAATGCTCTTGGACGAAAGTGTAGATACTAGGAAGCTTCCTGGTACACCATGGCCTGAGCTCTGAGCCGACGACATCGTGACAATAGGTCTGATATGCAACAACCTGGGGAATCAAAAACCCGGCCACAATCGCAGAACCGCCGACAATAAGAGCAATCCTTCTTCTAATGCTGTTAGCGGAGGGTTGGCGCGACATTTCACGCGCCAGTTCCAGCGCGAAAAGACAGCCATTAAGGGTTCCGTTGCTTCGAAAATTAACCGCCAGGCCGAACCAGAGCCCCGATGCTACTAGACTCACATCATGGGCAAATGTGCGCCCTTCGCTACAGACAGCCTTGGCGAAGAAGAGATATCCGACAAAGGAGAGAAGAGCATAGGGACTTTCGGAATACGGTGCTGAAAGAAACAGACCCGCGGGCGAAAATATATGAAGCACGGCTGCGACTAGTGACATTCGCGTGTTCCTGGAGACTGTGAGGCTGAGCTGGTATAAGACCAAGGCCGACAACAGATGTGACAGATTAGCCACGAAGATGGCGATGAGAGGCTCAAGCGCGTCATGTTTTTGGACACCAAAATACGTGAGCACTGGGGAAACCGATCAGCCATATAGCCAGTTCACGCAGCTTATATAAGGGCCTACCTTTCGTAAGAGAAGAGACGACGGTAGGCAGACCGCTTGCGAAGGCCCATTCCTGCTCAAACAAGTGACCGCGCCGAGAGGCTTGGACGAAGTAGATAGCGTCCCATCTCGTCAGTCTCGTTGCTAGGTCGAATACCGATTCGTGATATGTTGCTCGGTCATCTGAAAGCAGAGTGCTAGACGTATCATATGCTGGGCCCACCACACCACCGAGGGCAACAGCAAGCAGGAAGGTTTTCCAGGCGAAAAATGTTAAGGTCAAGGATTTGGACGGACGGGTGTCAAGAAAAGACATCATTGGGGCGAACCGGTCCGGATACCTAAGGTGGTATGCTATCTACGAATAGAGGCTGTAATTTTTAGCAGTGCCGGAATCAATTGCTGGACCCCTACTCGCGCCACGCCCTATTGTGGGGTGTGGCACGGGTACCTAGATAGATCTGTGGCTGGAGAAAATTGTGGCTAGACTGGTACTATCTACACCTTAGTTCCGCACTGTACCTATAAATAGACGGCCACTTCCGTGTTCCGTACCAATCCCGTCCACTTGCCAATTCCGCCCATCCCACCTATAAAATTGTTGCGCTAGGGGCTAACGCCCCTACCTGACCCTCCTTTGGTTGAGTGGGCGGATTTGGTAAGGGGACGGGATTTGTATGGAACAGTGTAGAGCACTTCAGATATGTAGATGATTGACGGGGTAATGAAGCCTGACTGCATATATCTCGATGGGAGACGAGAAACTCATACGGATGACGGATTCCAAGTTAAAATACCAGTATGAGTAGCTTCGCATTGGATCTAGAATCCAGCGGCGTGAAATTGCAAAGTCGCTACGGATATTTATAACATCATTCCACCGTTGGCCGGCCCAACACGTAGCTCGGCCAACTGACCTGTGATAGGAGGATGTAGTTCCATCGAGTCCGGGCTTGCCCCATTCTCGTTACATGGCAGGTGGCTATCGTCATAATGGACCCCGACTTACATATTATCCTGAGTCCGTCCGAATTCAAGGGCGTCCATTTCTGTTATATACAAATACCACATCATGTTCTGCCATCACTACATACTTCCTATTCTCCCTGGTATGTACCTGTGGTTACGTCGTACTGCACAATATCATTACACCATGTTGATGCCAACGGGCCAGGCTTTGAATGGTGATATTACATTACAGAATAGCATGTGATGCGCCGGTTATAGATACCCAATTCGAAGTAACTACTACATAGGGGTATGGAAGTTAAGCCAATCATCCTTAGTAAGCAATACCTTAATGCTCGATTCCGACAGAGGCATTGTAGGTATTTTCCTGGCGTAACTACATAGTAAGAACTGCTCCACCGTTGGCCGGGCATTGTTGGTGGCCTTTCTCCGTACTTCGTAGGTAGTGGAGATTTCTCTGCCGAGGCAGATCGGCACCGGACGATTTATCATCCCCGACGGCCAGAACTGTATGGGCAACTAGCGATAAGTTCTCACCCGGAAGCCCGATGGTTAGTAGGTGCCTGGAGGCTAAGGCTGTACTAAGTTAAGCGAGCTTCTGACGATCCAAGCTCCAAGCATTTCGAATGTAGCGGTGGAAAGGCTCTGGAGTCTGGGATGAAAACGAAGTCGAATCGTGGGATGAACATATGTACAACAAGTCCAGGTATTTACCTCGCCCGGGATGGTAGGTAGGTATGTAGGGTATTTTGCATAAGGATGTTATACGGAATTCGGATGACACATATGACAAGTCGTGCATTTTCGCAAAAGACCATGTGCACACCACCACCAACAACATGGTACTAGTACCTATCTTATCTGATCTATGGACTACGTGTACTGGAATTTACGATGAATTCTGTGCGCAGTGATGGGGTGATAAACCACTATGATCTGTCGTGTCACCGAATTCAATTGATGGCCGGTAGTATCTGTATGGTGAGTGGTCGTGGAATATGTATCGACCTCACGCCGGCATATGCCGTCTTAGCTCGTAAGGGAAAAGAGCGGAATAATACCACCATGGCGAATTATTGCCTCCTCACGCACCGTTTCCTGCGTACGGATATTATGTAGGTGATTACTGAGCATTCCGTCCTGAATGCTGACCGGATGTGATGGAGATAGGACGGACTGTTTGATGCGGTTTAAGGTATGAAACGAGAAAACGAGTCGGGCATTATGTAAGGTACCTGTAGTCATGTGCTTTGCGTGATGGAAGTCACTATAAACGCCGCTGTATCTATACCTCGCCTTACTTGCCTGTATAGCTCAGAGGTACAGAAGCACGGTCTTATAGCGGTCGTGTGGGCGGGCATGGCGTAGGCGTTAGGTACCGGCAGTGCTGGCAGTGCTGGCAGGTGGCACATGCCACAGTACAGGTACCTCGCGGTGTCTACCTCTTAGTGGCTGCCAGTGCCGGCGATCATGAATACGGATACGCGGCAACCGCAATCGATATTAATTAGCATACCTCCTGTGTACGAGGGGGCGCTAGTCCGGAGACTGCCACTAGCCACAACCTCATATCGCTGTATCAGCGTCGGTATGTTGAATTCATACCCCGTACGGACTTATATTGCTGTAGTGTGAAATGCTCGTCCAGTCGCCGGTTCGAGACTGCAGACGGACACTACTACGGCGTTTAGGTAACCGTCTTTTATTCTGAGCCTGGAGCAACGAATTGAAACCCCAATTTTCACCGCGCATACGCAGCACATACCTTACCTACTACACACACACACACACCCTCTCTCTCTCGTCTCTTTCTTTTTCTCTTTCTACGTCAATTTTCTCTCTTCTCTGCTGCCCAAGTTGGCGCACCACTCATATCACTATACCTATTTTCCACCATCGCTACGCATTATCGATTCCGATCCCTGTTGGTTCTCTAGAGCCGGGTTTCTCGCCCTGAGCCTCAACCACGAGTCACTTGCACGAGCACGGCTTTCGTTTCGACTTGGATATCTAGTGTTCAATGTTCCCTACGCTATTTACCTTGATTGTGCTGGCGACAATAACAACGACCACAGCGATTCCAAATCCGAGAACTCAAAATCAAGGAACAGGCACATACATCGATTCAGGTGTCATACTCACTGCCTGGTTCTTACTCATTCTCAACCTTCTACACAGTAGGTTCACGCGTACGGTTCGTCACCGCTTACCAAGCACAGTAGTCCGTACCGCGCGAGAAACTAGAGCAGAGATCAGGTTACCTGGTAGTTTGACCGCTACTGATACTGTAAACTGCGTACGATCCGTTCCGACTCTTGAGCCTTCACAAGACCATGACTCGGTCTTTTCCGCGCAATCCGGCAATTTCTAGCGCCTTACCGACGATCGTC
This sequence comes from Xylaria intraflava, assembly GCA_022385655.1. NCBI lineage: Eukaryota > Fungi > Ascomycota > Sordariomycetes > Xylariales > Xylariaceae > Xylaria > Xylaria intraflava. Next base: position 7,543 of record MU279901.1, on the reverse strand, counting down.
ACCCTAGTCTAGCGGCTCATATCAATCTCATCATTCCTACCAGGTTCAATTGTGCAAGCAGGCTTGCGCATTCGTTTCGTTATTCGCTTCGTTTTCGGTTTTCTTCATGACGCCACTACCTGCCTGCAATTCCGCGGCGTGTTTATTTCTCCCTCGATGATTGATAGCAATACTCTGATCTGGATCGACGTCATTCGTTTATCAAGTACGTTGCCTCTCCATGAGATAGGTTAACCATCGACACCTCTTCCCACTTCCTCTATTTAGTGGATTCTACGAAGGCTTGAATCCTTTTTCTTCTGCCGAGGTCTGGTGCCTGGAGCTATTTGTCGACAGGTCGGACGCCAGCACTCGGTTCGGCCGTACTCATTGCATTCCTTCCGAATCTGAGTTGTCACACACTCGAATAATATTCTTGAGGCGCTCCATCGACATGTTTCTCCATTCCGGCGCCAGCCTTCATGGCCACGAATTTTCAAAGCGATCAGCTCAAACTGTGGCTGGTCCGGGCAATTTAAGCAATCCGCTGTTTCGATCAACTTTTTCTGCGGCCGCAAATAAAGCATCTACTCACCCGCTTGGGTTACCTACGCCTAGCACCGTAGCTTCAGACTTGAAGCAGTCTAAGGCTTACTCAGAGCCCTCCGCTCGAACGTTAGATCATGTTCGGGCGGATTCTCAAGAGTCCGAGAGCGATGCGGCGACTTCTTATCCAGAAGAGCCGAGCGAAGATGAGACATCACTTATCGTCTCCGACACAGATGTGAGTAGAGTGCCGTCCCCTGTTCATCGAAAGCGCCGGCCTCGCACTCGGAAAAGTACTACATACATTCTTGCTCATCCCCCTCCCAAACCACGCACCAAACAGAGGATCATCAGTATACGTCCAAATCTCGTGCTTCAAATCCAGAGGATTACCTCGGGGTTACGCCCCAGACCTGCTATTGATGTCTATCCGTCATCTTCACTTTCAAGGTTGATAATGGTACCGATGCTGAAACGCTTCCCCCCGATTGCCGGCACTAAAAGGGAATTGGGCATTCACGATATCATGCTGGTCAGAAGTGAAGATTATACCTCGCAGCCTTCGGGATCTGAGAGTGATCATGAGGAAGATAACATAATGTCGCGTGACTTACTCGCTGTCATAAGCCCATCTAAGACAGAGGACAAGACGGAAATTATTATGGCTGACGGGACAGTTTGGATGGCTACGACTCGATCCAATGGGAATACTTACGCCTACGAATTTACATCGGATGATCCTCTGGGCACGCCTGTCACCGCTCGATGGGTTCGTAAACTGAACACGTCCGCCTCATTACCGACCACACCAACCTCCCATAGTCGAAACTCAGCGGAGCTCCATTTATCTGAGTCAAAATTCACGTTTAGCTTCATAGATCCCAATTACCGCCGCCACCCAATTCTAGCCACCCTTACGAGTACATCCCTCAGTATACCCGAAACCTACACGGCCATTTCTCAGCCCACACCCCAGTCTCCGCAATCACATAATTTCTCTTCACGTTCGTCGTCCAGTGGCGACCAAAGCCAAGAAGACCGACACATCCGACCGGTGGAAGAACGACAGAAGTCTTTCATCGAGATCTCAGCAGTCTGGGTGGCGCTTCGAAATGGTTGGGCGTCCAATTTCCGACCTCCGTTTTATACGTCGATAACTTCGCAGATGGAAGGATATCTATGTAGACGTCGACGGTCTCTTAGTATCAGCACTGAGTTGCCGATGCCACTGAACCCAGAAGTGACAGGGTTGCGCATGACGCCGCAAAATGCGCTACGGCCTACGAATAAGCGCCCTACGCATACGACACCCCGCGTCAGTTTCACTGAGAATCCAGGGTTGGCGCAACTGGAAAAAGACGATCAGTCTGTTCACAATAAAGATAACCGCATGGCGACATTTAATAGGCGGGCTCTTAGTGGTGACTGGAATATTGGACTTTCCAGAAGCGCTATTGACAACTCACTGACTGGATCTATACTAAGGGGTGTTTATGTTGCGCCTAAAAATGACCCAGAAAGTCACCAAACTCGAGCTTCGGCACCTCCCCCGGCGCCAATTGGACGCCGTGCGGTTTCGGTCTATTCACCCCTCGGTGCTTCGTCACTTGATACGAAAGAGTTTGGTCAAGTAAAATCAATCGATTCGCCTACAGGCGTGACACATAAGTCTTCATGGCGAGGCGATGTTGACGAAGTGGGTTCTAAGTCCCGACGTCGCAAGTTGAAAAGTATGACAAATTGGCTTCGCAAGCTGTCAGACCGATAGGATCGCAGTCAAATGAATATGGCTAACAGGAGAGGCCGTGCTGACAAGGGCCACGCTCAATGGCGAGGCATCGCAACGTCGTTCTGCGTGCTATCATGGCGATGGGAATGCTGTCACTGCAGTGGCAAGCGCCAATCCCCATAATTCTGAAGAATTGTAACAACGAATGCATTAACAATGGTTGGCGGCGTGGAATCATGGATTAAGGAGTCAGGTTAGGCAGTTTATCCGGTCAAAAGTTCTAGCGAATATTGTCATAGGGGCGGTCGTTCTGTTTGTGTCGAAGATAGGCCTACGAGCCTGGATTAGGTCTACCTATCTATATACGCGCCAAGGGGAATCATCCCTGGAATCCCATTGTACGAATGCCTCCCGATACGTTTTCAACTTTCCCCTCTTCGCTGCGCTCGCGGACGAGAAGCATAGCTAGGTCCACTTTTCCGATCCAATGATCAACTGAATACGTTTCATCTGTAAAAACATGTTATTCCATGTTACTTTGTCTGGCCGTAACCGGGTTCTGATCGGAGTGCTGCTGAGCAGGCTGGCAATACCGACCTAGACTGACTGGCCTGTCGTGGACTAAACTATTGACTGTACTCAGATGCTCTGGACTCCCGTGAGTTGTGTAGGTAGATATGCATGGGTGTTCCAGAAACTCGTTTCATGACTCTACGTGAAGTACCGAAGATGCAGTCTGTTATATGTGTTAAGAACGTAATCTTGGAATAGATCTTCGCAGTTGAGGGATGCGGGTCACCTAGTTAGTTTACGTACCTCCTACCTACCTATGTAGCGAACGCGAACAATAAGCGGGCGGGTGAGTAAAGAACCCGTGAAACGCATGGATATCATTACACGGTATCCCGGCGGAGCTTCTAGATACAGGCAGTCGGAGTTGGAAAGAAACGAAAATTGTCTTTTTAGTTTTTGGGTCTATAGGTAGGCGCTAACGGACCGGCGACACGGCGGTCAGTTTTACGTAGGATTCTTTACTGCGGAACCACTGAGGTGAAGGGTTACCCTACCTAACCTACCTCTTTGCCTGTGATCCAGTCGTGAGTAGATTAGGTAGAGACCATGCCATGGCAGACCAATGCACTTCCTTCCCCGGCGCGGCATCCCCATATTTTTCTTCGTCAGGGCCCTCTTTTGTTGTCGGAGAAGCCTTTGTTGGCTTGGCTTCTTTGCGTTAGGTATGGATGTTATCTCATGGTTTTGTGGTGCACAATGCCATTCTCTCTTCGCGGCGCCGGAGTATACTTTGCGTGGTAGGCATATCCGAAGTATATAACACATCGACGCACGTCGCCTGCGTCCTGCTGTCGGGTTCCCGTAAAGTGTAAAGAGTGGCTCGTTCTCGTCCGTTTGATATCTACTTATAAGACTGGACGAAGGTTCCTCGCTGTTTGTTTTCCGCCTCTTTTTCTTTCTGTTCTGCTGAGTGTGCGATAGGACGGACGGACCGGCGGCGCTGACATGTTCAGAGGGTGTCATATCATCAAATTTAGGTAGTTACCCTTATTTATTTGTTTTGCCTTGGGCCTTGTCTTTGAAAAAGGCATCATGACGTCCAAATTACACCATACCGGCGGCGCCGGCACCGCTGTCACGGAGCCGGATCTTGTGTGCCTGACGCCACTACCGCCCGCGAAGACTAGCGGGGAGGATACCTCGCCGCCCGGCTCGTTGGTACGACGGACGAGCTCCGATGAGGAAAACCAGCAGGGTGGCAGTGGGCTCGACCCTCAGTCGCCGTCAACCTCGGCGCCTGCTGGGGCCAAGGAGCGGTGGAATCAACCCCCGAAAAACATCCCCCGAGTTGCTTCGTGCTTCTACTCGTTCATCGTGATGGGGGCGAATGACGCCGCTTACGGGGTTAGTATGCCCCTTATATATTATATATGGGAAGGGGTAGAAATACCAAATTGCTGACGAGTGAGAATACGGCTATAGCCTCTTATTCCATATGTATGTTACCCCATTACTCTTTTTTTTAGATTCTGCTTTCTTGGGCGATTTTCTAGGCGAATATAGAGACCGACCGCGGGAGACGACTAACTTGAGCCCGCTTACTCCCAGCTTCAAGACTACTACCACCTCTCCTATCTCATTATATCGTTGATCTTCCTCTCGCCTTTCATCGGGTATACGGCCGCGGCGTTTCTGAACAATCACTTCCACAAGACAGCCGGGCGGCGGGGTGTAGCTTTTGTCGCGTCATGTAGTCACCTCGTTGCATACGTTGTTATCGCTGTGCACCCGCCGTACCCGGTCCTCGTCATCGCGTTCGCGCTCGCAGGGTTTGGGAACGGTATCGCTGATGCAGCGTGGAATGCCTTCATCGGAAACATGAGCCGCGCCAACGAGCTCCTAGGTATCCTCCATGGACTGTACGGCGCCGGCGCCGTTCTTAGCCCCCTCATCGCTACGAGTATGATTGCCAAGGCCGGTTTACCTTGGTATGCGTTTTATTACCTGATGGTGAGTTGTAAATTCGCATTTGCGGCCCCGCTTCTTTGACTGTTAGCCTTCTAATGCGGCAGAGCGACTTGAAAATTGATGAACATTTGATAGGTTGGTCTCGCGGGTCTTGAGGTCATCGTTACGGGCGCTGGCTTCTGGAAGGCGACGGCGCGCGAGTACCGCGAGTCTGTGGCGAAGAGCGCCGGCTCGTCCGGGGGCGGACTGAGGGAGGCGTTGTTCAGGAACCCCGAGGCCCGCGTGTCCTGGTTATGCGCTGTTTTTCTGTTGGGCTACGTCGGTATCGAGGTTGCCCTTGGTGGCTGGATTGTCGAGTTCATGATCCAGGTCCGGCATGGTGGAGCTTTTGAAAGCGGTATCACGGCCACGGGATTCTGGCTTGGGCTAACGATTGGGAGGTTTATCCTGGGATTTATCACGCCACGAATTGGTGAGAAGCTTGCCATAATGGTAGGCAAAAGCTTGTTATTTTCACAGTGTCGAGGTAGATCATTGACTGAAGCAGATCTACCTACCCATCACTATGGGCCTCGAACTTCTATTCTGGCTCGTTCCGCAGTTCATCGTGTCAGCCGTTGCGGTTGGATTGCAGGGCTTTTGCCTTGGGCCCCTATTCCCGGCCGCCATTGTTGCCATGTCAAAGCTGCTTCCGCATCATCTCCACGTTGGCGCGTAAGTCTACTGTCCGGGGTCAAGTTAGCGTCCAAAAAGGGTCACTATGTGCTTGAGAAGCTTCTTCATGACACTTGTGATGGTGATGGCGATGGCTGACTTATATGAGGCAGCATCGGGTTTGCGGCTGCCTTTGGGGGTAGTGGCGCGGCATTCTTGCCGTTTGCCGTTGGAGCCATTGCGCAGGCCAAAGGAGTCAAAGTACTTCAACCTATTATCCTCGCGCTGCTGGCAGCCATATTTTTGGTGTGGTGGTAAGTGGGTTTCGGATTTTGAACCGTTTTCTGGATTATAATCGCACATTCTAGAGCTGCTTGTGATTCTGAAATACGAATGAACTTCGCCTAATGTCATTACTGACCACAAATATTGCAGTGGGTTGCCGAGGATCGGGAAGAAGAAGGATTGATGAAGACAGATAAAATAACATCCAAGTGAAGAGAGGATTCTAATATGTCCTAGCAAGCCGAATATCCAATTGGGGTACATCAGCGTTTTGAATAGATTACAAGTATTGGCTATGATGACAAAAAGGGGCGGGCCGCTCCAAGATATTTGATCTTGTATTACTGCGACGCTACCGCTATCATCGGCGGGCTTACCTTTTGAGTTGTTCCTAGTAGAATAATATCTAGCTTGACTGGAGCCGGGAGGTAGTGAAGCCTCCATTTGTCGGATCTGCGGTGGAGGAGCATAAGAGCACCCGGGCCGGGAGTCACGGAAGTATAGCCGCTCTGGGGACAAGGCCCGCTTTCTCGACCATCGTCAGATGCAATTCCGTACGCTTGGGTGCTGTCGGTGCTGCCTTGCAGCAACCGGCGGATGTATCAACTTCCCGATTAGCGGGCGCCTGCGAGTAAGAGTATGCCCCAAATGGGCTGAATGCATCCAACGTGCATATATGCCCAACCGGGCACCGCCTTTGCTGTGTGTGCGTAGTAGGTTACTTTAAGGCCGGCATGAGTGCAACCAACGGCCCTCGAAGACAGGGGCGATCTTGGTACGCTACGATTTATTCGGACTCTGCGCGCTAAAACCGCAGACGGGACGGGACGAGTTGGTAGTTGGAAAGCGTCGAGATCCTGGAGACATAGCCTTGAATCCACCAGTGACAGAGATATTTACTTAGAAGGAGCCATTCTAGGTGAGCTTTTGCTAATAGGTATGTTGGCCTAATGCGAGGAGGTTGGCAGGATCTTCCGGATGGTCCGTCAAGATGGTAACGTAACGTCGTAAAAACCTAGGACTACGCATGCGACGGCGATCCCCCTTTCTCTTTTTGTCGTCCCTCATCTCTTTCCCCCTTCTAACTTCTCTTCTCTGCGTGTGGCTCTCCGAAACAGGCATCGCAGGCCGGATGTTCGCAGATGAGATGATGATGTCGTTCTATGATCTTAGTGAATCTCAGCATATGCGTGATTGAATGCCCTTGGTAGCAACGCTACGGCCTCCACGAGAGGGCCAAGATCCAGCCCGAACACTCGAGAATCCGGCTGAGGCAGGTGGTTTGACTCTTATTCTGCCATGCACGAGGAGGGCTGCGGGATGTACCCAATGCGGATAGCCTCCGGATACTTACTGTAGGTATGTTAGAAGGTATCTAGTCTGTACGGTGTGGTTGGCTCCAGGTAATACAATAGAAACGTAGGAATGGCAGCAGGATCAAGATAGGTGGAAGCAGTGTGAAGACTCAAGAGAGTATAAAGAAGACCGAAGAGTCGGTCCAGGACTGATGAGAAAGGGAAGTTGTTATGTACGTCCGTAATTGGAGTCCGGGGAGAGGCCGCGGTAGGTACGGCCGCGGTACATCCCAATTGTGCATGATTAGGTAATCGTTCTCGTAGTCGTACATACAAATCCGGACTAGTTATACATTATGCACACTGCTTGGGGAAGCGGCCACTGGAGATACAGAGGTACCGAGCCGACGTCCGCCAGGTCCCTCAGTAATTACGTAGTCGGTACCTCGATAGGTACCTATCAGCCTTAGGCACCCCAATGTACAGACAACCGATTAAAAAGTATAGAGCCACTAAAAACGCCACGAAATACTTACAGTGGACTTACAGTATTTTAATCCGCTAAACTATAGCG
>MU279900.1:0-55974 GCA_022385655.1 Xylaria intraflava | reverse complement strand
ATTGGTCAGAATATCTAGTCTAGTGGGTCCGACCTACCAGAAGTATCACTAGCCACAATCAGCCACGCAGCTGGTCTGAGCCCGCTGAGATAAAAATAAGCGATTAAATCCAACTAGGCGCTTATTTGCTTATCAAGCGTTCGAGGTCACTAGGCATTTAAGGAAGAAATATGCATTTATAGTGTCTAAACGCTAATTACACACTCAAACGTTTATTCCTTTTTAACTGTCAATTATCTGCCTAACCTACCTATAAACCTATCTATCGCACCACTACCTATCGCGCCTCCACCTATCACGCCTCTATCACGCCTCTACCTATCACGCCTCTACCTATCACGCTTCTACCTACCATGCCTCTACCTCGCACGCTACCTACTACGTTTTTACCTACTGTGCTACCTACCACGCTTCTACTTACTACGCCTCTACTTACCATACCTCTACCTACCGTACTTTAGGTACTTACCGTACTTACCTACCGCACTACCTACCGCACTACTTACCGCATCTTACCTCCTACCGCACCCTACCTCCTACCGCACTCTGCCTCATACCGCACTCTGCCTCATACTGCACCTACCTCCTTACCGTGCCTACCTCCTTACCGTGCCTACCTATTGTGCCTACCCTATATATTAAAAGAAGGAAACACCGACGTGACTTCGTAGTATAGTAGTAAATCGTAGTATTCCATGTAATTGTAAATGTAAAGGCTTGCTGTTCGAATCATGACTGTGCTTCATTTTCAAAGTTGTTTATTATGTATAATTTACCTAGGTACCTGCCTACTAAGTATCATAATAGGTAAATATATAGGGAAAATACAATTTCTTTTTCTTTTTTAAGTACTTTCCTTAACGCCGATAAACGTTTAGGGAAAATCATAAACGCTTGAGACCCCTTTTAGCGTTTATATATTTTTAATGCAAAAACACAATTAAGCACTTAAAATGACTAAATGCTAAAAGTGCATATTAGCGGTATATATGCAATAAGCGATGAAACTTTTCCACGGAGTGCTCAGGAGTTCACCACTCCGTAAGCGCTTATAACTGGTTAACTGCAAATTGACTATGAATTAATCGATTACTGTACACAGCCCGGGCTAGTACGGTAGGTCTCCAAAGGCATCGATGTAAGACGGAAAGTCGCTTCTCGACTTCTGGGATAATATCGTTTCCTTGATTATAACCCGGTACCTGCCTAGGTATGTAGTTACTGTGTAATATGTAGGTAAAGGCAACTATAACGTAACCGAGTAGTTGACCACTCCAGGCACCGAAACTCAATCATGGGGTCCCGGCCCGTTCCGGTCCGGTGATTCCTTGGTCTACGGTAAGTAATAGGTACATACATTAGGTAGTCACTTCGTGAGTACATGAAGAACAGTGTTAGGCACTTTCCCAATAACAATTAACAAAACCGTTCAAATTGCAATGATATGTGCCATATCACGATGGTCTTGTTGGGGGCCAAATATCCTTCATATAAGTGCATTCGTGGTCAATGAGTTCAATGTCCAACCCCAAATGCTGATGCCCGCTTACCAAGTGCTCGCCTAGGCAGGTACCCATGGAGTGACTTGCGTGCCTGGCCGAACATCCCCGAGGGGCTGACGAGTCCCCTCCATGAGTGGTACTTCTTAGATGGTACGTCTGTATTCCGTACAGGGACGACCTCTCTCTTTCGGGTGCCTAGACTTGGATGCGAGGTCTCTTTTTCCCTCCTAAAATTAGTGCAATTACTACGATTGCTGCGGTCTTGCTACGACGGGCAGTGTGCATTTTAGGTAATCCGTATAAAGCGAGGATGTACGAAAGTACTCAGCATCTAGGCAGATGCAGAACGTAGAGGCGGAGCATGGAGCCGGATCCCCACGCCCGACAGGCAGGCATTTTACGTAGAGCTCAGGTGAGTTGCTTAATGACCCATGCGTGCCGATCCCCCCTCCCTCCCTCCCTATCCTCACTTGCACCATCCACCATCCACCCGCCATCCGTTATCTGCCATCTCCAAGACACGCACTCATCCATCACACGCATATCCTGTTTCACACATACACGCTCTCTTTCGCCTTCCGTCATCCGCGCCCGCTTGCAAATAGAGAACCTGATTGACTTGCCCCTCGACTCCATATCTACAGGAAAATGCCGGCTCCAATAGCTGCCAAAGGTGAGTGGCGAACCCGAATTATCCAACCCATCCGTCTGCCCCATCCCGGAAATAACTCGCCTCGCCTCGCCTCGCCTCGCCCTCGTTGATTGTCGGCCGATCGCGAACCAAAAGCGCCCGCCTGGTTGCTCAAAGCGGCCAGAGCAGAGCTTCAATGGTCGCAGAAGCTCTCCCGCTCCTTTGATGTGTAACATGTACGCCACAAATCAGGTCTTCTGACGTGGTTGACCAACTTGTTGCGATTCCCGTGCCCGCGACCTATCTGGTCTTGACTCCATTTGCTTCTTTCTCTGTGCTCTGCTAGGTCTTGTAACCCGATTGCCTCTTGCTACCTTACCTGGATACTACTCGCTGCAGCTCATTGACCCGCCGTTGCCGTCCCCCCACATTCCATCGCCACCCATACCCAATATGCCGTTTATTAATAGTGGACTCTCTACAGCGGGCGTCATTGCCGTCTCTGTCGCCGTTGCCGTCGCCGTGGCAATCTACGAGTCACCCGAGTTGCAGAATATGGCCGCCGACCTCCGACGTCGGATCGCCATTGCCCTCCACGCCCTTGGTGACAGTATAACCCCTCAAGAGCGGGAAAATATATTTAATCGTCCCGAGGATGCCGAAGGATTCTTACAGTCGCGTGGGTTTGGTGCCAGGGGGATGCCAGGTGTTGACGCTGATGACGCAAGCCTCCGACGCCAACGGGAGGAGTTACTCTACTGGAATGCCGTCCGCGAAAATAAAAAGGAGAAGGGCAGCGAGGATGAGAAAAGACAGCGTCGCCGGGCTTCGACTGCCGCCTCCAGCTTCGATGATTTCTTGCAACAAGATGCAACCGCTGAGAAGGGAGCGCTGATCTTTCAGAGCAGTCATGAGCTCCAGAATCGTGAGGGGCTGATCCGACGTCGTGTCGAGAATATGAGAGGCCTCAACCCGTCTACCTATACTGATCCTTTCGCCGATGAGCATGGAATTGAGGATGATATCGCCTTCGAGAACAACCTGATGAGCCCCGAACAAGACGAAATATCCGACATCTATAGTGCAACTGACATCGGTACCAGCCAGCCCCCACAAACTGCCGCACACCCTTCGCTTGTAGGAAGTGTTGGCGCGCTCCCATCGTATTCGCAGCCTGAGTCTCAACCACAAATGTCCCAGCCTCAACCTGTCCCGAGTCCCTCAGAACGCGAACTCGGTGCTGACGAATACATGACCGCGAGCCAAGAGCCGCTAGACGGCAGCGATGCGTATAGCTCTATCCAGGCCTGGGCGCAGGGCACATCCCACAACTCCAGCTTCTACTCTCCGCTGCCCGTCTCCCCCGTCTCTGCATCGGAGACAGATTTTATTACAGACGGCGAGCTCACACCCACAGACTCCGCCTCCCTTGTCGACGTGGCAGACAGGCCAGCCTCTTCCTGGTCAAGCGACGTGATGAGCGATGACGAGGCCATCGCGACGCCTGCGAGCTGGACGGAAGTGGGGAGCGTGGTCAGTATGAACGACAGCGAGGGCGGCGCGGTGCACGCCTGATCGTCATTCTTTTTTTTTCTTTTTTTTCTTTCCCCCTTCTTCATTATCTCCATGTGTCTTTCTCGCGTGAATGGTTTTATAGGTAATTGTTCACGTTTTCCTTCTTACGGAGATTCATCTGGCCAGGCGTTGGTGGGTAAAGACTCGGATATCATACAACACGAGCCCGTGTTCAGGAAGATACCATAAGATGGGGATGTCAACCCCCCCTTTGATTACGCGACGGGGCAATATAGAAGATGCTCTTGAGATGCTTTGTGGTGAATTGATTTTATGCCCGTCTGCTGCTTATGCTGCATTGGTTGTGGATTGCTATTGTACTATATATAGGATGAGCGTGGCCTGATGTCGAGTCGAGACGGCGGCGCTAGAAATGAGGTTCTGCTCAACGAAATCCAGGAGAATGCGACAACTAGTCTAGTCCGGGTCTATACTTTGGCATCTTTGGCAACTATTCGACAGAGAACGGCTGTCTGCACTCAGTCAAATACACGCTGTGTTTATACGGAGGTGTATGAGATATCTTCTACGGGCTATTCAAAAGTATGCAGTCGGCATTGTAGAGCTAACCTATGAGCTCATTCTTCGGTGTTATTTGTCACTTCATTCCTGCTTCCGTATCCCATCTCCTGCCTTGCTCTTATAGCACGAGTAGGGCATTAAATTGACGCGTATCGGTTAGTGCGATACAGCCGTGTTCAGATGGTCGTCTGTATGAGGGAAGAGCAGGTACCGCGATGCGTTTCTCATCGACTTGATATGTTGCGCTTCACTTTACTGCGCACTTGAACGACGGCTCTTACAAACGCGACGAGCAATAGATTTAGAGTCGACCCTAAGGCGAACGTATTCTGTTTCAGACGTTAGAGTCAATACGTCGAGTATGCGATTCATGAACCCGGAGGGTTTTTGCTCTCTCATATTCTAAAGTCGATTTATCTATCAACTCAATTGCATGAACCCTTTCAGGGAGTAATCATATGATGGTTCGCATCCTTTAGGATCCCGATGTGTACCACGAACCCCGTGTCGGCGCGCAGTTCCTTCGATAGAGCCTCCTCTGGCAGGCGCCAGACGCGAAACCACTTGTTGAACTCCTTGATCCAGCCTTCGAATATCTCTGGGTCTCGTAGCTGCTGCGCAATGAGGCAGACGGTTGGTCCGCAAGCCTCGGCACTCTGCGCGCCAGTATCCTCACCGCGCCTCCGCAGACCGCAGGCGTCTACGCAAGCCTGTACGAGAGGTTTGATGAGTGTTTCGTTGTAGATACAATCGCATGCGATGACGGCATCGAAGCTCGCGACGGATGCTGATCCCGTGAGGGAGCTCGTCACCTCGCTGGTTAAAAATTGCGTGTTAGTCGACGCAACGCCATCAGAGGAGATCCTTTGGGTCTATGTGAGAGGGAAAAAAAAAAGAACAAACATACTCCAATTCCCAGTCCAGGGGTTTGAAGCATAAATTGACTGGATTAGATGCTGAGGACGATTTCCCCTTGCGTTTCTGAGATGCTGGTTTCTTTTGAGGGGAGAGATTTTCTTCTAGGTTCTTCTCGACGAGCCGTGCTACGTATGTTTGGTCCGTGAGGACGTAGTGCGATACTAGAGGAGACAGGGCCAGCCCCACGATGCCGGAGATCCCACATCCTAATTCGAGTATGCTACTCGAGGATGAGAGAGTCCGTGTTGTCCATAGCGGGTTGTCAAGTGAGCTGAGCCACGAAGCTATCAATGGTGTGATTTTCCACTGCGCCGAGCTTGGATTAGCAGAGGATAGCGAGATACAATGAGAAGAAGGCTCACAACGACGGCGCCCGTAGTGCTACCTGGCCGGTTCAAGATGGTTGGGGATTGATGAATGGTGTAATCTTTTCCGGCGATGGTCAGGTCTATGGTTGTGGCGTGGGGATCGACAAAACCAAGATTTTGAGAAGGAATATCTTGAGAGAAGAGGAGAAAGGTCTCTGGAGGACGAGCAAGGGTTAGCGGAACGACCCCCGGCGGTAGGCAGTGTAGGTATTGGCGCTACACTTTTGTTGGCCGAAGTGAGGCTGTTTGAACATGCCTTCTTCTGCGTCCTCGATCTCCGACCCGAGCAGATCGAAGAGACTCCCGATAGCCATAGGGGAATCCCTAAAAGTTGGCAGGCCGGCGGAGCTTAGTGTAAGTAACTGCAGCAATAAAATCACCTGGGGGGATGAGGCGACGCAGGGCCCAATGGCAATTAATTTCTCCAAGCTCAAGCCATAGCTGTGGTGACCTGTAAGCTCTACCTATGACGGCGTGAATACTAAGTAGAGATTTCCAAAGCGTCGGGTTGAGGCCTCTGGCCAATAGTTGGGTTGGTAGTAAGTTAAGGCGGGTATCACCAATTTATAGGTACACGGCCCAGTGTGCGTTGGTTAAGACCACAATTACGTATCATGCCATTGTAAGGCTGCACATGGTCCTCTTAGAAGATGTTAATGGCTGGCTAATAGCTATGGCTTCTACTACGGTTATGTCTCGACAGATTCAGGGCGGGTTGGAACACGCAGTTCCTACCTGGTATCTAGCTAATGCCTCGGTAAGACGGGTATGCGACGACTTGGCTTGGTATCAGGTATCTCGGATATACCTATACCCAATTACCTACCTAGGTATACAAACGCCAGTGCAATGCCCGAATGATGTCGGTTGTCACTAAGAATAAGCGGCCGTGAAGAAATCATGATGAAATTGAGAGGTGTAGAGGAGGTGGCCATGAAGCAATGATGACGGCATGCCGTGGGTAGCATTACCAGATGTACCGTGCAAGGTACCCGGTACCAGTGCTCGGCTATTCCCCTCCAGGCATGGCCACCGCACCGGGCGGCACCGGGCCTAACCCACGACAAGGGAACCCTCCCAACCCCGCAGGAACACGCATGAAGCAGAGTCGTGCCTGAGGTACCGGGTACTGCGCTGTACATCCTTATCTGCGCCAGCTCAGCTGCGATAGGGCTTCGTCATGGGACCAACTAGCGAGTCGCCTTGGCTCTGTGCCGGGCCCGGTAGCACCGCTACCAACCACCAGCTCTTTCTTCTACGGAGCTTCCGCCAGATCCTCAGTTCGGCTTTCTCCCCTTCCTTACATAACAATGTGATGCGATGCTTCATCATTCAGCCTGTCCATAAGCCTGATCTATCAGCCATTGTTGCCTCGTCCAATTCTGCCACCTCTAGATAGAGAGAGGTAATAGGTACGGAACGATTCGCCTAGCTGACCACGCCGATACTAGGAAGTGCTAGTCTAGAGTCTAGTTTGCTGACCATCGTCAAGATACCCGAGGTCCCATAAGTGTGTTTTGTTTTCTTGTACCGTTTGCCGTCGCCATCATCAACCTACCCGGTAGTACCATGGCACAACACGAGTGGCAACAATCTAAGCTGCGGAACCAACCCTTGCTTCCCAGAGCCTCGGCTCGTGGGCCCTTCTCTATCGAGTCGCCTGGTGCTCCTGACATCGAAGGCGAAACGAAACCTCGTCGGCATCCTCTGACCGAGGATGGCCTGATCACGAAGCCTGCGGATAACATTTCAACTGCGTATGAGCTCCTACGCGTTAGCGTTGCGAAGTATGGCAACGCCAAGTGCATGGGCTCGCGACGCCTTATACGCACCCACCAAGAGACTAAGAAAGTCAAGAAGATAGTCGATGGCAAGGAGCAGGAAGTTGAGAAGGCCTGGACCTACTTCGAACTCAGCCCCTATGAGTACCTTTCCTTCAATGACTACGAGACACTGGCCCTCAATTTGGGCTCGGGCCTAAGGAAGCTCGGTATGGCCAAGGACGACCGGGTACACATCTTTGCTGCCACAAGTGCCCATTGGCTTTCCATGTTCCACGCTGCTGCCTCTCAATCCATGGCTGTCGTGACTGCGTACGACACGCTGGGTGAGGAGGGCCTGCGACATTCCATGGTAGCTACAGGGGCTAAGGCCGTCTTCCTTGACCCTCACCTAATTCCGACATTGGGCAATGTACTCAAAGAAGCGCAGGAAGTTCGCTATGTCATATGGAACAGCCAGAATCAAGTCAAGCAGGAGCACATCAATAACCTTAAGAGCACCTACGGCTATCTCACCGTCATGAGCTCCAAGGAGCTTGAGAAGCTCGGCAAAGATAACCCTTTCGAGCCTACCCCCCCTACACCGGCGGATCTCTGCTGTATCATGTATACCTCGGGGTCCACAGGCACGCCCAAGGGTGTCCCACTCAAGCACGAGGCCCTTGTCGCCGCGGGTAAGTCTATTTGCTATAAACATAGGTGCTCAGTAATAACAGCCATGTTCTAGTCGCCGGCGTCAGCGTCGTTGTACAGCCCTATATTGGGCCTGGCGATGGTCTCCTGACCTACCTCCCCCTGGCTCACATTTTGGAACTAGTGTTCGAAAATGCTTGCCTATACTGGGGAGCGACAATGGGTTATGGAAACCCCAAAACGCTGTCCGACACGTCGGTTCGCAACTGTGCCGGCGATATTCGGGAATTCAAACCGTCCGTTCTTGTCGGCGTACCCGCAGTTTTCGAAACGGTTAAAAAGGGCATTACTGCAAAAGTAGCTGCTGGCGGGCCCGTCCTCCAAAATATGTTTTGGGGTGCCCTTGGCTTGAAAAGCAGACTTATGTCCATGGGTCTTCCGGGTTCTGGCCTGCTTGATCACGTTGTTTTTAAAAAGATAAAAGAAGCTACGGGAGGGCGCCTCAAACTCTGCATGAATGGGGGTGGACCTGTCTCCAAGGAGACACAGCGGTTCATTTCCATGGCTATCGCACCCATGATCATTGGTTATGGCCTCACAGAAACTACTGCCATGGGCACACTAATGAACCCCTCAGAATGGTCCTCCGAAAGTATTGGTGCTATGCCCTCGTGCATCGAAATTAAACTGGTGGATTTCCCCGATGCCGGTTATTACGCTACAAACAAGCCCAATCCCCAGGGTGAAATCTGGATTCGCGGGCCCAGCGTTCTAGCCGAGTACCACCAGAATGAGGAAGAAACGAAGGCGAATATTGCCGATGGCTGGTTCAAGACGGGCGACATCGGCGAATGGGACTCCAATGGCCACCTGAAAATAATTGATCGAAAGAAGAATCTAATTAAGACTCTGAACGGCGAATACATCGCATTAGAGAAGCTTGAATCGATTTACCGGTCTGCCAGTGTCGTTGGCAACATTTGCGTTTACGCGGACCAAAACAAGGCGAAGCCCGTTGCCATCATTGTGCCGGCCGAGCCGGCGTTAAAGAAGCTTGCTGCGGACAATGGTATCGAAGGCAGTGGTTTGGAGCAGCTGGTGCACAACAAGAAGCTGAAGGGGCTTGTGCTCAGGGAATTGCAGAACACCGGACGAGCCGGTGGCCTGTCCGGTATCGAGATCATTGAGGGAGTCGCCCTGTCTGATGAGGAGTGGACCCCCCATAACGTGAGCATGCCTAATATTTCTGACGCTAGACGAGATTTGCCAGCTACTAACTCTACATGCAGGGCCTTGTGACGGCTGCCCAGAAGCTTAACCGCAAGGGCATTCTGAACAAATACAAAGACGAAGTGGCTGAGGCCTACAGCTCTTCGAATTAGAAGCGGAGAGTGGGTTCGACTGCGAGTCTGTCTTCACGCGACGCCCGGTGTCCGGGCTGCTTGTATTGATTATTTGAATCCCATGTCCGATCAGAAAGTAATTACATTTACACGACGGTTACGGTATCCCTGGTAACGTCTCTTTTGGAGATCGAAATGATGGATGAGCGATGAAAGAAAGAAATAAAGAAAGGAGAGACATGGAAACTTGACTAGATTGAAGACGAGAGCGAGAATTGCTAATGCTCTAGTGCTGGTTTCTGTATACTACGGTCTCTTTGAATAATGCGAACGTCTTCGACGGGTTTTAATTTCACGTGCGTCTTGAGCAGAGGTATGATTGTCCCGATGCGGTGAAGGTTGCTCCCGATGGGCATACGGTAGGGATCGACATTTGATCTTGCATGGCATTCACAGTGTGGACCGTCTCGTCGACCTGATACGGGAGTGCTGTCGACAGGATGGTTAACCTTGCGTGCTGCGCATTGCATATTACCTCGTGAGCGTGCTCGTCGCATGATTGCGCACAGAGTCACTCGTACGCGCTCATTATGGGCACTATCTAGGCACGCGCCAGATCGCACGATCCCGTTACTCAAGTCCTTGTTCTTATGGCGTGGATTCTCGTGTGTGGAATTTGATTGCTTGCTGGGTTCTGAGCATACTCCCTGTGGAGGTATACTCCCCAACACTTTCATTATACACGCGGTATACTGGTAGAACACGTCTCTCTCGCCCGCCCGCGGCAGGGCTGCATGCCGAGGTAATGTACGCATCGCATGCCCAATTGCCAACAGGAAGGATGTTTAGGTTTCGGGACTCCGAGGATCTCGGTTGATCTTGGGAAGGTTTTTCCTCGTTTTATCTACTTTGCTTGGTTATTCCCTGGGTAGGGTTTATTAAACCTCGTTGCCCGTTTTTTTATCTACTGGTTTACGTGGGGTGCTATTACGGACAATGCATGGGAATTCATCCCGCCCGGATTGTGAATGTCGTTTCCCGGCTTCCGGATTTGCTTTAGTTGCTACTGGTGTTGGCACAGCACTTTTGAACCCCTTAACGCGGCTTTCCTGCTTGCTGGTTAAAAGTTCATCCGGCGGGTAATGTGGCCTGTGACTCCGGAGTCTTGGGTGGCCGGCCCATAAGTACGAGAGTAATTTCTTTAAACTTTCCCCTTGCACTGTCACTTTCACGTCATTTCGCGTAGTTATTCATATCCAGGTCCCGGTCATCAAGTCCAATGGGTTGCTCCGTGGTGTGTACAGTCAAACCAAACCTGCACGGAAGAAGATGAGCCACAAGAGACGAGCCATTGCTACTCGTGCTCTAATACCGGTAGCCTATAGGTATTCAATCCGTGAATAACTAATAAGTAGCCCCAAACCCCACAAGGCACGTTATCGCAGTCCCGGCGCCGCTACACTTCCCGGTGCGATTCTCACCGTGATCACCTCCTGCTTCACCCTCTCCGGAACTCCCATGGAGGCGAGCTGATCGACACAAGTCCATGTTGGCATCAACCAAGTTCACAACGCCAATGCCAGTCCGAGAGAAACCCGGAGTATAAGTAGGTCTCCCATAGACATAGTCGCCGACCAAACTTAGCCCCTTTAACTTATAACAATATCCGGTCCCGCTTTTCGTGTCCCGACTCCGGATTGCTGTGCATGCTGATTCCTCAGGCATCAGGATGAACAGCTGGTAAGTATCTCTCATACACTCGCCCATACAGAAAAGAGAGACAGTGAAGGGAAAGAGGCACTATTACCATATAACGAAATGCTCACAGTATTGTCGAGTCTTGAGTGCACAACTCAGATTCCCACAATACAATTGCATAAGTCGCAAACACCGATCACGAGACCCTTGCTAAGAATATGAATGTCCTTCATATACCATCGTGCACGGCATGCATTTCTCTCAATCAAGGGCAGATGGCCAAATTCTCGAGCAGGTAGATAAAGAGCGAACAAGTCGCAGCACCAGGCAATGCCCGTCTCTGGGGATGAACGCAAGGACGAGCCGTCCGACAAAAGAAAAAAAAGAAACGTGATGACAATGCACACTCCGGGAATCAGGTTAGACGTTCATTCACTCATTGCTATAGGTACGTAACAATCCACTGGCCAATGTGACGACCGGGAGGAAAATGGTAGACGGCCAGAACCGAGCTTCTGTCATATTCCCTCTCGACATACAGAAAAGCCCGCGTCGGGGCGCAAAGGAACAGAGATAAGAGAGTAGGTAGGAAAAAGGGCGCGCGGGTTTCTCTGGTCAGTTACAGCCCGGGTCCATCCACAAATCGTCAGGAGTCTATCCTGTCCCGCCTGACCCGTCCGTGTCCAGAGTCCCCAGGACTCGTCTGCGCGCGCATACTCAGGAATGGATATGGGTTGGCCTCTGCGTGTGATCCATCATGGTCTGTTGTCCCCGGCAGGGATTTGCGATTACATAGTCCGGACCGGGAATCTTACACCAGGCCATCGTACAGCGACAGGGCGGAAACAATTGTCTCGTCGCGTTTGCTGCCCTCTTTGAATTCCTCCATATCCAAGCTACCGTTTTCATCTTTATCCATCATACGGAAAATCTTTTTGACGCGCTTCTGCGGGGTATCTTCGTCCTCAGGTAACTTCACCATGGAACCAACCTATATTCATTTGGGAGCGATGCGTTAGCATTGCTCGCGTGTCATCGCCCGCCTCGAGGCCCTTCCCGGCCGTTGCAAAGGTGATGCGTACCATTTTGTATATCGCCTCTACGATCTTGAGCATCTCGTCGTAGCTAATCTTACCGTCGCCATCGATGTCGTATAATTGGAAGGCCCAATCAAGCTTATCTTCCATTCTGCCACGGCTCGTAACGCTTAGCGCACAGATGAACTCTTTGAAATCAATAGATCCGGATTTGTCGGAGTCGAATACGTTGAATACATAGTCGGCAAATGACGATGGGTCTCCGAAGGGGAAGAACTGTCGGTAAATCTTTTGGAACTCCTCCTTTGTGAGCATGCCCGAAGGGCAGTCTTTCAGGAACCCTGGTCGACGACGGCGGGTGAGTAGAGTTACGCAGAGATGGGACGGACGCACAGCGGCGTCGCGGGGTTCCGGCTTACCCTTATACCATTGTTGCAATTCCTTCTTGTCGAAGTGCGTGGACTTCTGGAGCTCGGCAAGCTGCTCTTGCGAGAGTTTGGATTGACTGACGGACGAAGAACAGTGAGCCCAGAACACTATAGTGACAAAGGCGCGAGGGCGCAAATGCACAAATGCGCGCAAGGAGATTTCATCCCGAGTTATCCAGGCCGCGAGGTCAAAGAAAACGGATGGAATTGGCCCCGGCGGGATGAGTTGTCGCGAAGCCGGGATGGTATGGAGGAATAGATGGACGGACGGTCAAGCGCAAACGACGAGGGCGATTGGACCGGACTAGACTGGCTTGACCTAAGTGCGAGGAAGAAAGTAGAAATACAACTTACGATTTGCCCATAATTTCTATGCGAGATCTCTCGAGGGAATGGGGGAATGGAGTGAAAGAAGAAGGGGACTCCGAGAAGGCTCGGGCGCTGCCAGACGAAGGAACTTAGGTGATGTAGGGAATTGAACGTCTATAGAGTAGGTGAGAATTGAGCGGACAAAACGACGGGGTTAGACATGTGGTGTAGGTGATAAATGTGTAGGGGGTTGCCGGAGGAGGTATCTCGGGACCTATACATTAATAGAATGGTCAGAGAAGTGCCCGGGTGAAGTAGACGGATTGTTAGGTAAACGGAATGGGAATGGCACGGAGATGGCACGGGAGACGGGAGGTAATGGCTGGATAGATGCCTCACCTGGAAAGCCTCAGGACGGCAAGTCAGTTGATGGATAGAGGATAAGTAGTAATGGCTGCTCATGAGGGAGACAGCGTTTTGACTTTTCAGCGCAAGGTATCCCTGAGGCGAAGGTAATAAACGGACGGACTTAACGAGTACAGGCAGGTCGGCACGGGTAGGGAGGACCAGCTGGGGAGGGCCAGCTGGGGAGAACCGCGATAGGTAAAGAGGCAATAAGGTGGGGGGTGCTGTTTGTCGCCGGTCGCAAGGGCTGCGGGTCGCTGCTGGGGCTGGGTTTGGGGCTGGGCTTGGGCTTGGGCTTGGGCTGATTAATAATAGGATGAGAAAGACAAGAGCCGCACGGCGCGATGGCATGGGCAGCGCAAGACCGAGAGCCCGGGTCACAGTAAGGTTAGGCTGCCTACGGTAGGTATAAAGGGTGGGCCGCATCCGTGGCTCTCTCCTTCCAAGGATGTCACTTGAGTCCTGCTGCCCTATCTACTACCCTGATAGGTACATATTCTGGGTCATGCATGCAGATGTACGTGATTTCCCTACTCAGCCTGTTCACTACATCTATAATCTGGTGCTTGACGAAACAAAGCCCACGGGCGGGGTGCTTCGGGAATCGCGGGGTAAGTTATGCCGACCGTATTAATGTATAATAATGCACATACATGTAGTTATGCTTAAAGCCACCAGCCGGCACCAGCGGGTGACTGATTGTCAAGCTCGGGAACAATAACTACTACCTTGGTCCTTACCTATATCTACCCGTTAATCCACCAGGGCATCTAGGTATCCTTATATTCGGATGCGCAAGCTGATCAAAGACAAACATCGATCTTCATAAATGACAGAGCATGCATATATATTCTCGACGATGATATTTGAACGTTGAACGGATCATCCCCCGGTCAGCCTAACCACCAGGCCACCTACACCACAGGGGGGGTGTTCCGCCTCCAATCCCAGTTCCAAGCTAATCGAGTCATCAAACCATTATCGTCGTCCAGCTTTCTGCCATAAGGGGGTATGTGATAGCTGCTCAGGTAGTTTGCAGAAAATGAAAATGCACCTTCGTACTGGCCATGCAATGCGATTTTCCCATAAACACCCATGATCGCTCAACGCCCCAAAACAAATGAAATAAGAAGCGGTAGCGCTTGTTGTCGTCCTTTGTCGTCCTCCGGCTTGACTGTCCTTTGACTTACCCAACAACTGCCTTCATGCTGAGGCTCTCTAGGAACCCGCTGAGGTCCTCTTTTTGCACTTCCACCACGCAGTGCTCAAAGCTGTCTATCCGCACTCGAGCGCTTGTTTCGCTGACTACATCTTGGAAGGCATTGCCGAATTTGTTCAGACCGTAGCCACGGTCTTTGCGTTGTTCTTGTTCGTCATCTGTATCCGGATTCGAGTCTGAGTCCGAATCGGACGATTCACTAACTTCCGACTCGGTCTCGTCGTCTTCGTTGTTGTCGTCGTCGTTGCCCGTGCCTGCCGCCGCTCGCGCGGCACGTTTCTCCTCTCTAATTTTCTCTTTGTTCTTGCGTTTGAGCTCTCGTTCTCGGGCCTTGGCCACTCTAGCTGTCTGTCTTTCTCTTGCGCCCTGACGATCCAAAAAAGCAAGGTCTGGTCCGCCACCGCCTCCAGTGCCAACTACTATGTATACCCCGCGCTGCTCATTCAGACTCGCTACCACAAGAGGTGTTCCCCGACCGCCATGGGCAAGTTTTCCTCTGGCGTCCTTTTCCTGCTCTGCTAGAGCCTCGCCGATCCAAAGCGCCAGCTTCGTCAGGGCAGCTGGATGGGTGAAGAGAGAGACGTCTGGCCCATCTTTGATAACGCACATGCGAAAAGCATGCAAATGTTTGATCTGTCGCTTGCCAATAAGTGACGTGCCAGCCCGGAATATGGCGCGGTGGAGATACTGTGCCGTTGGGAGGCCGGCTTTGAGAGCATCGATACTGGGCACCGGTTAGCTTTTTGATTAGAACTAGAGGCGCGGGTGGACTTACTTCTCGAGAGCATCGTAAGCATCCCAAAACCGGCCGACCCACTCCTCAGCCTCTGCGGCGCCCTTGTCCTCTTCGGCGTCGTTGGCTTGGCTTTCACGTATGCGGCCATCTTCATCCACCAAGGATATGTGCTTGCCAACTTCGAGTAAGGCACCGATTACTACGCCGACATCTTGTGCACTGAGCGTGGCTCGCCAGCCCCAGCTCCGGACAAAGCCCCAGCCATCCTTAGCCCCGGCTCTGTCCCTGCCATCCGTCTCAGCAGCGGGTACCATGTCGTCTAGATTATACAATGACGCGTATTTGAGGAGTTTCGTGCGTAGTTCCTTTTTGACCATCATGTCCATATGGGTATAGCTCTGCTTGCACTGAACTAGGCTCACACCCATCTTTGCCAATAGCTTGTGTAGTCGCTTGAGGCCACTTTCGCTCCATATACGTAGTCGCGAGAAAAGGTAGGGCGAGTGAAGCATGCTGTCATACAGACTCCAGTGTCGTATGAGCAGGAATTTAGGTTCCGGGGACAGCCTTATACTCGTATCTTCCGGGCTTCGGGCCGTTGTGGGGATGATCCCAGCGCTTTCTGCGGCCGCGAGTCTGGCATCTTTCGATCCAAGATCCGGCGGGTTCAGACGGCGTACTTCGTCGCGTAAAAGTTGTCTTATTCGAGCTCCTCGAACACCCATCCAACCATTAGTCGGTCTTGAATCAGAAGTGCGAACTGTGACAGCAAGCCCTGCGGACGAACGACCGTACAGTTCCATGGAGTTTACACCAACGATAGTCAGCCATAGGAGATCATTGTCTTCCCTGCCCAACTCCGATGCTAGAGAATATATCATAGCAGAAATTGGCTCAGAATAAGAAGTACCCATCCGGTAGTATTTCCGAAGCACATCCTCGTTTTCGCGCCTCATCCTCAGAAGCCGTCGCCTCAATGCACGAGCAGATGGGGCTTTGGGGGGACGCGGTGGTGGAGCGGATGGAGGACGATCGTCAACGTCATCAGAAAAGATTGCAGAATCCCGGAGTGAAATCAACCCTCGTTGTGCTGGTCGGGATGGCGAATCGGGGATTGGTGTCGACTCACCTATTTGTCAGCACCAACGATGAGAAACGGGCGTCAGGGAACCTCACCGAATTACTTCGCCGCCTTTGCCGTGGCCGATGGTCTTCATCATCACTGCTCTCATCGTCACGATCTGACCAGGACTTTCGCTTCTGGCCGGACCGCGCTCCGAGCACTTCCTCAGGTTCCGGTTCACTCTCTGAATCCCCGTCATTGTATGCTCCGCCGTCATCGGCAATATCCGGCATGTCGACCAAGCTCATGTAGGCGTCACGTTCGGCACTCAGTCCTTCCTCAATATCACCGTCATCGAAGACCACGATGCCACCTTTCCCCGGCTTATATGAGCGTTCAATACGTCCTGACGTAACACCGCTAGGAATACGCGACTGGGAGCTCGACGAAGCATTCGAGAGAGTCTCGGGGGGGAAGCCTCCAAAGACATTGCTCAGATTCCACGGCCGGTGGGAATCGATAACCCATACTTCAACACCGTTGAAACTTGCATCCTCGCCCTCGACCTCGAGACCCAGCATCACTGCCATATCAACCATGCCGCCTACGCCAAGACAAACAACGATGCCCCCGCTTCCACCACGCGTCTCCATCATGGGGGCGACCAGCTTCTGACCGGTGCGTTCCAGATCGCCATAGCCTGCTACCGGGTGTATCTTATGCGGTATGTAATCATGTTTGAGGAGCCTTGTTAGGATCCGACAAGCGCACAGGGCATCGGGTTCGAGGGCGACGAGGATCAGGACGGGGGGCGACAAGGGGTGTCGAGTGTTCTGTAGGTGGACATAGAGCTTGGATATGAGATCGCGGGGCAGATACATGGTGGAGGCAGTATCCGTACTCGCATTCGAAGTTCTACGGCGGATTCATGGGTCAATGGCGGTCGCGGCGACTGAAGTTCGGACTTCGGTGATCAGACCAATGACCGTGTCGAGCAGGTTAGATGGTGCAAGCGAGAAGTTGAACTCGGTGCGGGACACGGGAGCAGAGTGACAACCAATCCGCGACTTGAGTTATTAATGCTCTCCGAGTAAGACTTCAAGGCGAACGATGCAGATGTTGAGTTGTAAGATTGTAGACATCCGGGACGGGTGTGAGGATCTCGGTATGGAGTGCGGACGTAGAGGGTGGGTGGTGGATACTTTTGAGAGATTCAGAGGTTCAGACAGAGGTTGTGACCTAAGTGTTTATGATAGACGCGGTTGGAGCAGCAGACGCGTCGTTGTGCGATGGCCATCTCTTGGCGCTGCTTAGCTCCTCCCGGTTAGGCTAGCGGGCGGTTGCCTAACGTTGCCCACGTTGGAATTACTTACATGCCTAGGAGCTACCTACCTAAGTTAGACACCTCTAGGTATTCTGTATTTCAGCAGATAAACCCCTAAACGAGCGGTACCTTACAGGCTGCCCAGGTGTGCTTTGCCACTGTAGGCGGTACTTGTGCTTGCAGGCCACTACAGACTGTACCTATCCTACGCTATAGAGGGCGGATAGCCGACACTACAGTGCATCCAGGTACATCCGTCAAGTACAGGTACGTCAACCGTGGCCTGTAACGATACCTATAAGGTAAGGTAGGTAATACCTGTTACCGTGCCCTATAGCAGTCGGCCTACCGCATTGCTCGGCCATCCAGGGTCCGCGGGCGCCCTGGGTCAACAACCGCTGACCAACACAATCATCAACACAACCACCGGCGCTTGCGCAACACGCATACCACAGCCTCTTCGGCCGCCACATAAACAAATGATACGTTGGCTTCAATGACAGCTTCAGCCGCTCATAAAACCCAGCTCATACAACATTGTACGGAAGCTGCATCGACAATACATGCCGAGTGTGTCTCCGTCCTCTCTGCCAAGGACCGCCACCATGATGAGATTCGAACTTCCCTCGCGGGCTGTGACCCGGCTCTCATCGACTTACTCTTGCGTCAAGCGCAAACTGCGCAGGACTTGTACCTGAGTAGCCCTGAAGTTTCCAGCAAAACTACTATATCAGCCGGGGGTGAATCAAACTCGTCGCAAAGATGCAAGCTTGCGCTCAAGCGACTAGAGGACATCGCATCTCTCGCGTACACGAAATTCTACGCCTACCTCTTCAAAGACCTGCCTATCTGCTGGCGGCAGTTATATACCGATGCCCGCATCTTAAAATTCTGTCTTCTGTTCCTAACGTCGCCATACAATGCTCAAAGCGAGCTAGATGATCGAGGCTCTCTTGGCGACCCTTCTGCTGCTCAAGATCTTGATGAGCTCGTTCAGACGCTAGATCTTGCTCTGATCCTTGCGGGTGGTGCCGGGGAGTGCAGGGGTAGGCGGTGGATTGACACAGCGTTAGAACTTCTTCGGCGTCTTTGGACAGAGCAGGATGTGTCTCGGAACATGGCCGATGCGTACGTTGTTAGTCATGACCGCCCGGCGAAGAGAGCAAAGTTGGTAGGGAATCCTGAGATACCGGGAATGCGTAACGGCCGTGAAGATACTGCCTTCTCAAAAACCGAACCCTTCACACCGCCCGTGACACATCCCATAAGGAAAATCGAAGCCCCGTCCCTCGAGGAATTCCAAACATACATGGACAAACCCCATGATCCCAAACTTGGCCCAGAGCCTCTCATCATGCGCAACGGCCTCAATGAATGGCCTGCTCTGAGCACAAACCCATGGAACCAGCCCTCATATCTCCTATCACAGACTCTCAATGGTCGACGTCTGGTGCCCGTGGAGATAGGACGCAGCTACGTAGATGAAGGCTGGGGCCAGAAACTCATCTCATTCGGCGAGCTTTTGCGTGAGTACATCGAGCCGTCGCCCAGGGAATCACGGGTGGCTTCAGCAGCAGATGACGATGGTGTTAGTGAAAATGAGCCAGATTCAGAGAAAATGGATCCCGCGTCTCACAATCACATAGCCTACCTGGCCCAGCACCAGCTATTCACACAGCTTCCGAACTTGCGCAATGATATTCGCATCCCGGACTACTGCTACACCTCACCGCCGCCACACCCAACCAACCCGCACATCAACCAGCCCGAACTAGACGAGCCATTACTCAACGCGTGGTTCGGGCCGCCGGGGACCATATCGCCCCTGCACAATGATCCATACCACAACATCCTAACCCAGGTCGTCGGACGCAAGTATGTGCGTTTATACGCACCGCAGGAGACGGCGCAACTAGCAGCCCGAGGCAAAGAGAATGGCGTTGAGATGAGCAACACGAGTCATCTTGACATTGGGGTGCTGGAAGGCTGGGACGAGCGTCCCGACCCCCAGAGTCTCGATGAACACGACGACAAGGAAGGAGACTCCAGCACAGCGGCGGTTGAGGCGTTCAAGGCGATACCTTTCGTCGACTGCATCCTCGAGCCCGGCGATGCGCTGTATATACCCATCGGCTGGTGGCATTATGTTCGGGGTCTAAGCGTGAGTTTCAGTGTGAGTTTCTGGTGGAATTGATACGAGAAAAACTGGGACCCCGGTCTTTCTGTCGATGATTCCCGCACATCTCTTCTCCCGCTTGAGCTCCGAACTATGGCTCGCAGTAAGGAAAAGCAACCTTCCATGCCGATCACACGGGAATCGTACCGATGATTCAAGTCTGCGTCCTGACACGGCGGACTACCCAAGACTACTCACTCCTCACTCCTCACAATGCCCGTAGGTTCCGTAGACGTACTCGCATCATCCGGTGCGATCGTTGTGATGTGTTGTCTTGCCATTTCGTCTCATCTAAGCGTACCCCTATATCCCGCTTGTTCCGCTTCAACCAGCCACCCATGGTGTGTATTGTTACCGACTAGATAGCATCGCACATGCGCACGTTATAGCATACCATATAGCCTACCACCTAGCATAGTATCAATAAGTAAAACCACGATTCCCGAATTACAGCTCCGCAAGGAGCGCCAAGATGTCGCAAAAATCTACAATGCCAGTACAACAGGAATCAAGACGGATAGCTCGATACCTCAAGGTATATAAATCTATTCAACAAGACACACAGCATCTAGCTAAAATTAATATACCGACAGCACCCTCATGACAGAGCATTCCACTCCAAGGAGCTTTAACCCCAAGTTCCACCACCACCGCCGCCCCTCCCGCCCCTTCTCTGAGCGCTAAGCCTCCAATCATCGTCCGTAGCGAATTTATTATACAGAGGTTGTATTCGCTCGGCCTTCTTGCGTTTGCTAAGCCTATCGGTCGGCGCAACCTTGAAGAACGTGGGTGCGGCCTCAACCAGCCATTTCGGCTCGATGCTTGTCGTGCAATGCATGTACTCCTTCACGGTGAGGACGAGCGTAGAGTAGATGACCCACTCGGCCTGTTTACCGAAGAGAGCCGAGCTTGGGTGCAAGTAAACCGGCGTCCCCTCGACGAGAGTCTTGTAACCCTCTTGCGGGTCCTTCCTCGCCGCATTTCGGAAGAACCCCGAACACAAGGCTTGACGCACTTTTTGTGTGTCGCGGCCGCATGACAATATCGGGTGGCGGTATCTCTGCATGATCTTGAGCAGTTGCTCCCTGACGTCCTTGGCTCGTTTCATGGAGCGGAACTGGATAAAATTCTCGAAGCACCATGGGGACGAGAATCCGCTTTGCTTCCAAGCATTGTAGACATTGAGAAGGGTGAGATGATCTCCGTGGGGATCGTGGAACTTGGACTTTTTCTGATCTGCTTGTGTTTGCTTCTCTTTAGGTCGATAGAATATAGTAGGCATATTCAGCATGGCGACGATGGTCATGATTTCATCGGAACAGCCCATGTCCACGGAATAAATGAGTACCTTGGCCAAGGCAGGCTCCATCGGGAAATCTGCCATTTTGCGGCCAAGTCTAGTGAGTAAACCTTCATCGTCTAGAGCGGACAAAGCGTAAAGAGTCTCCAATGCTTCAAGCATCGTGTTTGTTGGTGGCGGATCCATGAAGTCAAAGTGGAGGAGATCGTTTATACCCATTGCTTTCAGCATGAGAATGACGTGAGCTAAATTCTGTCGTTGAATGTCCGGTGGTGTTGTTGGGAGCAGTTCTGAGTTGTACGCCGCCTCGGTATAGAGACGGAAACACTTCCCTGGGCCAGTACGACCAGCACGGCCCGCACGCTGGTTTGCCTGAGCCTGAGATATCGGAACTACGATCAAGGAGTCCATTCCCAATTTAGGATCGTAGCTATTTTGCTTCACGAACCCGGGGTCTACTACATAATAAACGCCATCAATAGTAATAGATGTTTCAGCAATATTTGTAGCGATAACAACTTTCCTTGCACCGGGAGGAGCGGGCTCGAAAACTCGAGATTGAACTTCGGTCGGAAGACTAGGATAAAGTCAGCAAGAGTCATTTACACCAGTAGAGATAACCACGAGCTTACCTGCTGTATATTGGGCAAATAATCAACTCTGGAACATTAGGCCCCAAAGCCTTCATTCGCTCATACAGTATCTCACAGCTCGTATCAATCTCTTCCTGACCAGTAAGGAACAGAAGTATGTCGCCACTAGGTTCGGTGAGATGGATCTGCATGATTGTGACAAGAGCAGCACTATAAGAAGTTAGCGATCCCAACTTTACAAACCCAAGAGCCTCGGGTGGTTTTTGGGGTGGGCAAACGCTATAGAAGTCATGTTGGACTTACTCTAAATAATCTGACTCTGGTTCGCGGGAGTAGAGTATTTCGACGGGGAACGTGCGGCCAGGAATTGTAAATATAGGACATTGATTGAAGTACTCGGAGAACTTGTCAGCATCTAGAGTAGCTGAGGTAACAATAATTTTGAGGTCTTGTCTGCGTTTTAGCGTCTTTTTTAGCAAAGCAAATAGGACGTCTGGGATGAGGGTTAGCATAGGAATTCTATAACCCGCTGTTAAAGGGCATTGTTAAGTCATACCTGTTGATATAGTGCGTTCGTGTGCCTCATCCAACATGATAACCGAGTATCTCTTTAAGTCGGGATCTATTAGGATCTCACGTTGCAGCATACCATCTGTCATGTACTTTATTCTAGTCGAAGGACTTGTCTTGTCCTCAAATCGAATTGTATAGCCGACTTCTTGACCGAGTTCACAGCCCACCTCTTCTGCTACACGCTTCGCAACAGACATGGCTGCAACTCGCCGTGGCTGTGTGCAACCAATTGTTCCGCTGTTGGAAAATCCAGCCTCATCAAGGTACTGCGTTAATTGAGTCGTCTTGCCAGAGCCAGTCTCTCCAACGACGATTAAAATAGGATTCTCTTTGACAGCTTTGATAAGCTGATCCCTGAAAGCAAAGACCGGGAGACTTTCTCGCTGCTCCTTTATTGACAGGTTAGTGCGCTTGCCAAAAGACTGGTCTTTAGGTGCGATGGCGCGTCTCCATTCGGGAACGCCGTCAGACTTTCCAGCGTTGGCCTTCGAATTGCGCAAATCACTAGCAAATCGCCTGCTGTCTGGGTTCGCCATTGGGTCATGCCATTGAGATGAAAGGTCGACTTTGGATTCTTGTTCGGCTGCCTCGGCCTCCTGTTGGCGTACTTCTTTTCTTTCTCTAGCCAGTGTAGCACCAGACATGGCTGCTCGGTTGAGCGAGCCGTCTGGTGCCTTGACTACTCTGATAGGTGATAGCTCCAGGGACTGTTTGGTCTGGCCTGCTAAGAACGGGGGCTCTTCTTCGCGAACCTCAATGTCCACATCCTCTTCCAGTTCCATTTCACCTTCACCGCGAAGGGTAGCATTATAATCCTCCTGAAGATCTGGATAATCCGAGCTTTTCGCAACACCAGAGGCAATGAGTTGGCGAATCTCCCATCGTTCGGGTGATGTCATCCGTTTTTTATGCTTTCCCCTTGTCCCCGCGTATTCCAAAAGGGCAGTAGTGTTATCAGATGGTAAAGGTGCAACGCCATTTCGACTACCGAGCATTTCCATGTTGGCGCCCGACTGAATTCGCACCGCAGGGGCGAGGTCCATACCGGTCTCTTGATCAACGTCTTTCATAGAGAGTCCTATCCGGTTGCCCTCAATCTTGGTGACTTTGACTTTGACATCTTGGCCTCTCGCAAGTAGATCCGAGGGATGATTCACCCTTTGACCCTGCACAAGATTTGATATGTGAACCATGCCATCGACTTTACCCCTGACACCGTGTAGGTTTACGAATGCCCCAAAATCTTTGATACCTGTCACATGGCCATCATAAACTTTGTACAGCGCGGGCGAGTCGTCGAGTTCAGGCTCCGGTGGTCGTCGCAATACATCGTCATCCTCTGGCTCATCGTCGTACTTCCGTTCTCGTCGACTCCTTCCGTCCCTTCGGCTGCGGTGGTAGTAGGAGTCCTCGTGATTATCAGGCCTACGTTCCATGGAACGTCGCCTCTCCTTCCTCCGATGTCGCCCATCCTCGTCGTAAGGACTCCTGGAACGTTTTCTTGACGGCGCATCGCGAGCTTGCTTGGGCGCCAGGCCTTCCAGAAGCGCGAAGGTATCGTCTATCTCGTCTGCATTGTCGGTCGCCGAAACCTCCTTATCCGGTATGCTTAAACCCTTGAACAGTGTTTCTTTCTCCTGTATCGACCGCGTCGGCGCATCGTCCTCTTGTGGGTTCGCGTTGCCGTTTTTTGTCTTAAATTTGGGATGCATGGTTAGAACCAAGCGATTTAAACTGTCGAACAAACTGTCTGGCCAACTTGCACCCCCCATGGCCGCCAGCTTGTCTTTGAAATCGGAGATGTTGGTGCATTGTAACCTCTGCGCAATAACAAACTCGGCGAGGGTCTTTTCGTTTATTCCTAAATGGTTCTGTAATTCAGACGTGACTTTGGAAACAAGCGATAGCAGTTCGAGCTCGTGGAGGTCGTCCATGGTTGGGTTTAAGGGCGACCGCCCTTGACGTGGTGCTTTTTACGTGAATGCAGTCAAGGTCGAAACCACCACCTGTTCCCGGAGAATTCGATTAAATTCTCATAATTGACGAGACAAATGGAATAGAGTCGTGATAGAGAGAGCAAATGAGATAAAGCTGTAATGTGAAGGCAAAAGACGCAAAGTATGGTTACAAAGTACCAGGTACGGTACGTAGGGAGCCTGTTGCCGCTCTCTCAGCTTGGACTCTGGAGCGCGATAAGAGATAAGCGCGATAAGCGATAACAAATGTGCCTACGCAACTCGATGCGCAGTCGATCCGCATTAAAACGGCGACACTATTCCGTATAGGGAAATACAGTCTGTAGATAAGAGATCCACCTTCGGAGCCCCTGTGACCCCATATCTGGAGTTTAAATGCCTGCCTAAACATTAGTCAGTTACTTGGTATTCCGTACATAACGAACATCAGTGTCCGATGGCCCTTGGCCCGTAATATACCTCTTGCTCTTACAGTGACTTACTCACCCTTTATCACCACGCCACTCTTGCAATGCTTCAACATCCAACTTTCCTCCCGCACTAGGTCACCATTTCTATTGCAAGTCCCACGTCCCGAACATCGCACCAACCACAGAACCATATCTCAGCAAAAAAAGCCCAGCCAATATGTGCAGCCCTGATCTGTTCCTGGGCTTGATAGCCATCTTATTCCCCCCGCTAGCCGGTACGTCGCCGTGCCCCTCCCCAATAATGCGCCGAAGCGCAGAGCATCAAATACGTCAAATGAACCAGGCTCTGCGTTGACCTCAACCGCAGTCCAAGACACAAAGAATCGGAAGGAATAAAAACTAACAGCCGCATCTCTAGTCTGGGTGAAGCGCGGCATCTGTTCCGCCGACTCCATCATCAATATCCTCCTCTGCATGCTGGGCTACGTCAGCAATCCCCGAACAAGCCTAAACCCCCGATCCCCCGTTTCCTACACAGACCAAGACTCTAATGAAAACTTCCGCTTTAGATCCCGGGGCTGCTACACGCCTGGTACATCATCGCCCAATACCCGGATGCATGGGACTACGAGTCGGTAGAGCAGGGGGACTACGAAGGCGGCTACAGCCACGGCCGTCACCAAGGCGGCGTGAGCTACGTCGTAGTGGCAGCACCATACCAACAACCAAGTCCCGGGTTCCCGGCGCGCCCCCAACAGCTGCAGCCCCAACAACAGCCGAAACAAGCCCAAGCCATGGACTACGGCACCAACGCTGCCTCGTCTTCACGCCAAGATGAGCATGGCAGCAGCAATAACAACAACGACGATCGCGCGCCGCCTACGTACGACGAAGCTATTCAGGGCGATCACAAGATCCAGTCGCATAATTAACGCGAATGATTATCATTGTGGAATGATACATGTGTCTCATCGGTCGTAGAAGATACAGAGACATTCATGATGGCAGTAGCGTCGTTCCCAACCCGGCAATCTAAGCGGGCGCCTACAGAAGAGAGAAAGAGAGAGTGTGTGTGGTGTGTGTGTTGGGGGGAGCGTGGGCTTGCTTTTCTATATACACGTGCGTAGGGTCTTTGCAGGCAAGGGACATTCATTGTATGATCACGATAAGCCCATCTCGGGCAACGGTATTCTGGGTTAGGCGGCTCCATGAGATTTACACTTCGTACTCGGAATTATTCTATATACCCATACCTTTAAACCAACCAAAGCAGAAAGAGGAATACTTATAGCTCTCTACGACACCGTCTATAAGGGATCGTTGTGATTTAAAGTAGACGCATGTTGATTCATATTCCACCACGTAACAACACAGGACTTCCTCTGAGCTCTCACGCCTATCTATTTGCATGTCCCCGTGCGACGTCTAAGCCCACAGTCCACTAACCTGAACAATCTGTTTTCCCCGTGATAATCAAACACAGAATCCTCCCGTCCATAGGCACGGACGAGGATATCTCACTTCCATATATCGCTTCCAGTCTCAGAGGAATCCTCATGAGAATTATCGCTTCGACCACCATCCCTAGCCTCCCCCGGTTTCGGCGGATCCTCGCCGGGGGTATGCGGCGTTGTCCTAGTGCGCTTCGCGCGCCCATGATAAACACAGACGCCAGTGCCACCGGACTTGTGGCGCTTATTGGCCGGGCACATGGGACTCGTGGGGAGGTGTTCAGGGAAGTCGAACTGGAAAGATCGCTGTGTATCAGCCGCCATGGCGGCATGCATATGACGCTGTTTGGCCGCTTCGTGTGGCCTCAGGGCCGAGACGGGCACTTCCCACCACTCCTGGTGAGTCGGCGCCTTACTGGTTTCTTCAGGTTCGCTCCCCGTACTTGCTACCGACTGACCATCTCCAGCTTTAATTCCATTGTTCTTCGACGCGCGTTTCTCGCCACCAGTGTTTGCGGGCCGTGGGCGCGGCGTTGTCGAAGAGCTAGAGTCAACAGGCGTGAATGATGTGGAAAGATGCGTTTTTTTGGCACTTGCATGTCCCTCTTGACTCGAGGCCGGTTGATGACGTGCCACTGAAGGTGATTTAGAAAAGAAGGAACGTGGAAATCGATCCATGGCGGCCGTCATGATATGAGGCGTTTGCACTCGCCTAGCTTCCTAGTGACAGATACCATTAGCAAGGTTTTAAATTTACAAGCCCAAGAGATGAATCCCTCGTGCGTATTCAGTCACATAAGTAGTAGCTTCACTTACGTTGCCAGGAAAGTCAGAAGCCCAAGAGTCCACTATCCCCATGCCTATGTTAGTGAATGATTTCTTACCCTCACTCTGTATTTGTTCGTATGCCCATTTTCTCACCTGGACTACAGCATATTTGAAAAGCCTAACGTACCAGAAGTCCCTCCCTCCAGAGAGACAGGAGTAGAACACGATGGCGGACTGCGGAGAGAATTGCGAACAGAGCTCGTGCTTGCTTCGGAAGAACTTGAAACCTTGCGGTGCCAACGCGATCTCGAAAAGAGTTTGCTCTTGTTACTTTTCAGCGATCCTTTTCTGGCAAGACTCATTCCGGGGTTTGTTGGAGGCGATGATTTGGCGGGGCTTATAGCCATCACCGTGCCCTCATCGCTAGAAGCTTGAGCTTTTTTCGATCTCTGGCTTCGCATCAGATTCAAATTCATACCACTTTTGTCACCCTTTGTTCCGTTTCAGCTGGGTAAGACTTATAGCTCACATACTTGTAGGTGCTCGGCCAGCATTCGCCAATTAATGAACGATTTCTTGGCTATTGCCTGGCTGGTAGAGGTTCCTGCTGTTGTTAAGTCCGGATATATTATATTTGCCGAAACATCCGCAGGTGCTTGTCCGCCAACGGTGCTAAATTCGTCAGAGTCTACCTCGGCCTCGGTGTTTGAAAGATGCAGAGGCGAAGAAGAATGCGTTAACGGCTGTTTGTAATTTGGACCGCCGACCCAGCTGCCTTTTCTTGCAGTAGGTTCAAGCGATGGCCATTGGAGTGACTGCACGTGTGCTTCCTCCGATAGATATGGGCTGGATGCGTGAGGGTCTGACAGGCGATTTACTGTGAAGGGAGACCCCCCGCTCTCGCTACTTGTATTTGTTTGTGGCCGCGAGCGCGGGGTCATCGCCTGAACCGAAGACCTCCCAGTCCTCTCGGAAAGAGTCGAGCTTGCTAAGGGGCTCTGTGTCGTCTGGGGCGAGTGCTTAGCCGATTCCGGGCTAGATTTTCCCGAACGCTTGCGCCACCTAAATGGTTTAGGAGAGCCCTTGGGAGGCATCTCGACGATTTCTCGTTCCGCCCAGTAACCCGCGGGAAACCACACCCATTCGCAGCCCTCCCTGGCTGGCCGCGGGGGGTCTATGGCGGTGGCGGGATTGGAAATCATGCTCAGGACGAGTTTGCTGATACTCTGCCCAACTGTGAGAGAGTACGACGTCCCCAGGTCAGAATGCGAGTCAGAGGTCACGGACGCCGAGGGCAATTTGCTACTTGGGCCGTCCAGGGCGGAGACGCGGCGAGGATACTATTGACTGTTGGCTCTCAGCCGAAGCGACCCTTCGCTCGTCGAACTAAACTCCTCGTCACTCTCGTCGTCCATAATGGGAGATAAGACTTCGGAGAAATGGATGGTGGAGCGTCGTCGCTTCGTTGATAACCCTGTAAACATGGACTAAGTTCAGTAAGACTGCATAAAAGGATGGAAGGTATTCACTCTGAGGGACAAGGTGTTTTCAGAATTATGAGGCAGTTAATAAATGCATTTCTTAGGTAGACAAGATCAGCCTGTCCAGTCTTTGAGCCCAACTTCGTCGTTGAGAGGCCGCTTGAGCATTACAAAGCATGATAAGGGAAAGCTGGGAAGTATGGAACTGTATGGCGTATAACATGGACAGAATTTGCGTAGACGCTCGGCAAGAGCAGCGCACAGCTCATGCCATGGAAATCTCGGTACTTCTTGCAGCTTACTTCGACTTACCTCAGCCAAATATCAGAGCAACCCGCCATGAACATGAAAGAACGCGACAAAAGGCAGGCCCACCAGTTGCACCAACAGGACAGGGCTGAGTTGCCCTCAAAGGGGGCATTCAGGACAGTAGGCAACTGCGCTGCATACATATAGATGTATGCGGCGTGGAGTGGTGTATTCAGCTTGTGTTCGTGGAATAGTTTGTTATGGAATACGTTGTAAACTTGTAATTCCTTGAATCATGATACGCCGTAAAAACGACGGCTGCTCTATCAATCTACGCCAACCATGCTGAATATACTGGTACAAGATGAACACCTCGGCTCGGCGTTTTCCCTCTTTATGAGGCCTCTGCTCAAACCGGAAGAGCTGCTAGGGTTCGCATGCATCCTTGGCGATAACTCGCCATGCACTCACTAGTTGCATTACGCCGTATCTGCAAGCACAGGATGCTCCGTCGAGGAATCATTAGCTATCAATTGTTCTTGTTCTCGTCGTCGATTTTCGGCCCTATGAGCGGCCAATTCAGCGGCCCTGCGAGCGGCCTCAATCCGCCTTCTTCTTGCCTCCAGAGACTGGTTGAAACCGGCGAGTTGATCGTTGATTTTGGTTTCGAGCAGGCTCTTGACGTGGAAGGCCAAATGCTGGCTTGTAAAGACACCAGTAAACCGATACGATAGCCAAAGATACAGGGTAATGGATTTATGAAGAGACTCCAGTTGCCTTAGGTAGTCCGACGCTGGAAGTTTCATATCTTCCGCGGTCTTATCAAGCAATTCCAGGTCAATCTCACGAATTTCCAGGAGATTACCGCCCTGCATTGTAGACACGCACTTCGCAAGAGTCTGGAGCACTCTGGGACCATTCCGTTCTCTTAAAGCAACAGGCGCATTCAAGAATACGCAGCGATCATAAATCGACATGGGGAATGGCTGTATCAAATCCGCAACCTCCAGCATCTCGTGTAATTTGCACATGTGAAATCTCGACGATATTCTGGCTATATCACGGAAACGTAAGAGGATGAAGCTAAGTGGCGTATTCGGGGGGAAATAAGTCGATAGTCGTTCTATAGCAGATGTGGGAGGCTGAACACCAGCCGTCTCGAGAGGTTGCGGGTTGGCGTTAAAGGCTTGTATAACAATCGCCAGATCTTCATCTTCGAGAGCCGTCACCAGGCCCGGACCCTTGGTTTCGGGCTTGGAAAATTCGTCCTTTGAAGCAGTAGCTTGGATGGCCTGGTTGACTGTCCTATAGCGACCCGCTCGGCCGCCTATCTGCTTTATTTCGGAAGGGGAAATTGTCCGAAAATTGCTGCCATCTCGCTTGTGTGTGGCTTCAAAGATAACGCGCCTAATCTCAAGGTTTAGACCCATACCGATTGCATCACTGGCAACAAGGTAATCGTAGTCATTGTTGGGATCATTGAAAAGTGCAGCCTGGTGTGCACGTATTTCTGGTGGTAATGATCCGTAGACAATAGCACAACGCTTACCAGTCTGTTTCTCGATTTGGTTCTTGAGAGAGTGTATGCCGATACGAGTGAATGAGACAAGAGCATCACCCTTCTGAAGATTGCCTAGATCGCCGTTCAAGCTTTCACTCATCGTTTCTAGACCGCTGAGGCGCTTATAACGAGTGACCTTACATTCGTCACCTATCGTGGCGCAAAGCGATTGGATAAGTTCAACAGCGCGTTCCTCTCCGCAAAGATGGACCTCTTTAGCTTGGACACCGAGGAAAGCCTGTGTCCAGGCCCAGCCTCTGTCGGCATCACCAATCATTTGGATCTCGTCGATTACCGCAACATCTACCTGGTGGTTTAGAGGTGTCATCTCGACGGTGCAACTCTTGAAGTATACATCCACGTCTTTGGGGATGCGCTGTTCCTCTCCGGTCACCAAGGCACAAGACTTCCCTTTGGCGAGAAAGCGGGTGTAAACCTCATGGGCCAGCAACCTGAGGGGCCCCGCGTAAATGCCACTATTGGCGTTTTCGAGAGCTTTCAATGCGTTGTAAGTCTTTCCTGAGTTGGTTGGGCCGACATGAAGATGAATAGTACGTTGGAGAGCCCGGGTGGCAGGGAACCATTCGTATGGGAAGCGCATATCAGCAATATCCTGATGGGTAGCAAGGATGTTGGGTGTGAACCTGGCACGCATAAGGAAGCACTGGAAGGCATATTTGAGCTCGACTTCCAAGCCAGGCACATCTCCGGTAACGAAGGCATTGCGCAGTGACCAGAAGAAAGGATTCTGTTTCCGCGAGATGCTGGACTGTTCACTCGCCTGTTCACAGGCCGAGACGATGGTATGGCGAAACAGCATAGCTTCGTGATCGAAGCTCAATGAAGAGTTGACACCGAGAACGGTGTATTCATCCTTCTTCTTGGACCAGCCATTTTCCCTGAGGAAATTGTCCAAACGAGAAAGCACCAGTTTTTGAAAGACGACAAACGTCTTGTTTGGCTTGGGCTTGCGGCCACGGGATTGTTCCTGGGCCACCTTCGACTGCAGTTCCAGAGTAGCATCATGAAGCCTCACCGGGGAGAGTGGGCTCCGAGTTTGTTTGGACTCTCTGCGAGCCGTCTGTCTCAAGACGGTGCTGAAGGCATGTCGGCGCAATTGTGGAAATGCACGGCTCGAACTAGCCACAAGCCTGCTGTTCAAGAGGAAGCGCATGACAAAAAGAAGGAATCAGGGTTAGAATCATATTAATATGACCCCAATTGTGATTTGATGAGGAGGGTTGACTCGAGGCTGAAAATACTTCGACATTCATTAGCGCCCTTCTGCTACGTGGATCTGATAAGGTACCCGGCCCTATCTCTTATCGCCTTGCATGGCGGGGCACGTCTCTCTATCTAGATACTGCCAATCTGGTATTAGCGTGGACAAGCCTGAGACATGAACTACTACTTAGTTAGGCATAGCGTACCCAAGTTAGGTACGAGGACGTGCTGATGTAAAAGTCCGCGGCCGCTAAAGTCTTTACAGCGGACCTACAGTGGATCTACAGTGAATTTTAAACTTCGAGCGACCTCGGGGTTTTAACCCGGTAGTTAATTGATTTGTTCAGACTATTCCGTACGGACTATTCCATATTTACGGATCAATCCGTCCGCCCTACGGACAAACCATCAACATACCTCATACAAGTCTACCCAAAGGCAAATAAGTATGCACAAGAATAAACGAAAAAGACAACTCAGCCTCTATGCCTGGCCTAGCTAGACCTGTTGTTTCCGAGAGACTCAATGGAATGGCATGAAACGGTATATCAGAGCACCATCCGGAGTTTGCTCACAATTCGACTGGAAACTTGACTCCCAACTTCTCCCCGTATCTGTAAAATAGAAACGAAGCAGGCGCAAACACCAACCCGACGGAAGCAAGCAGAGAGCCGTATAAAGTCGGCCCCGTAAGTGGCAAGAATGCTACCAACGGACTGCGCGAGACAATGTTCGCGGCCAGAGCCGCCGCCGCCGCCGCCTTTACAGCTGGCCCGGCAGGAGGAGGAAAGAGCCGAGACCAATGACCAACGTCCCCAGGATAGGTGCGCTCCAATAGGTCTTACTCTGAGCACTCTATCTGTACCAGAAGAAACTGATAGGGACCAGGATGACTATACTATCTGAATAAGGCGATGTTCGGATTGCGCAAGAGTTCATCTGCGCGGCTGGTGAAGGAGCTCATCGCTTAGCATGGCAAATAGCCTGATGCTGATTATCATGCCCACTCTAAGTTCGAGGTATACGAGTCCTGAGACGTCAAGGAGAAAAACCGTACGTCTCGTCAAATACGAGGGGGAACCTAGTAAAGAGCGGGTAAGCGAGGCCAAACATGACGACACCATAGAGAGAAAGAAGGAGATTGATTATAAGAGCATTTTGGTTGGCCGCACGATAGCGCGTACAAAGCGCCAACATCCAGTCAGGTCTGTCTTGTGAACCCGAGTGTGGAGTTGGTTGTTGCTGGTCAGCTTGCACAGCTTAGCAGCCTTGAGCTCGAGAAGGACCGGCTCGAAAGTCTCCCGCATTAGAACCACTGCAAGTAAAGAGATCACTCCCGCCTGGAATTTGTCTCTGTTAAAACCGGGCAACCAGTGGCGACACAAGTCTATCTAAGTACTCACCAGTATGAGAACTCACCAAACGGTCAAGCACCAGCCAAGACATTGGGCGACGAAGCCGCCAATTACTTGACCAACGACTGGACCTAGAAGCGGCCTGAGGCCTAACACCACCACTGATTTCCGGCGCTCTGTAGTGTCATAAAGGTCGGCAACAATGGCTCCTCCTACCACCTGAGAAGCAGAGGCGGCCCAACCACGGATAAAGAGGAACACAAGAAACATGGCGGTATCGGTGCTGAGTTCACAACCGGTGGCGGAGGCTATATATACACGGCATTGCAGATGTGATAGATGGCTAAGCGACCGTGGACCGCAGACATAGACGCAAATTGAAAGGGTCTGGAGATATATTCCAAAATGTAAATGGAAACCGTCAAGGAGGCAACAATGATGCTGGCGACGCCAGACTCGGTGACGAGTTTCAACTTTCCAGGCTCCGAGGGCGAACATGACTGCTGCTAGGTTTCTATTTCCCTCTGTCAGAGATCATCTCACCAGTCAGATCAACAGTGCCGTTGTTTGCTACCTCTGAAATAGCATAGGGCATTTCGAGAAATGACATTCAAAACCACGCCCTAACAAGAAGTCGCTTAAATGAGAATCTGGAAGATCGGCTGAACATGAAGGTTCAGAAGCACTGCTGTAGCTGATACGTGGACGAACCGCAATTTGTGGTATAAACGTTGTTGGTTGGGTAATAAACGGAGTGGGGGAGCATGACCAAGAATCATACCTGAAGGTGCAGGATAGATGGATTTATGAACGCTTCACGGACTCTGGCAGCAGTGTGAACAAAGCAAACGGTGACCGCCCCTGAGAAACACTGGCCATATCGGCGGCGCCGCGTGCTAGCTAGTCACGGAAGTGTTGACTGTCCAAGCTAAGGAGCTTAGGATCCGTAATAGAATATGTACGATATATTTGGTTATTGCTGGAATGCAAGCTACGATAAAACATGACCTTGTGTCCATCGTGGACTCCTACCCGAGGGTATTTCAGACCAACAGTCCATCATAATCCTGGTCAAATGCAACCAATAAACATAACAGTTTCCCGATAGCCATGCCACTCTCGTCGCCTCGTCTCGCCTTTATTCTTAAAATAATTGAGTCTAGGAGTCTGCTTCTATGCCCAATTGCCTCAGTGAACAAAAGTCCTATAACGACGGCCTCTAACCCCGATGACATGGTGATATTTTAGCAACATACAGCTAACCAGGTCGAACAGCACGTCCGTATCAAAGTTTATGCTGTGACGTTAAAACGTCGATAAAACGCCATATGCTTGCTGCAAGGAGTTTTCTACTGATTCCTCGTGAATTCGTCTATGTCATGCCATAATAGCTGACCGGTGATTCGTGAAGCAAAATC
Organism: Xylaria intraflava; assembly: GCA_022385655.1. Classification (NCBI taxonomy): domain Eukaryota; kingdom Fungi; phylum Ascomycota; class Sordariomycetes; order Xylariales; family Xylariaceae; genus Xylaria; species Xylaria intraflava. The sequence continues at coordinate 21,947 of MU279900.1, read as the reverse complement.
CCTTTTAGAGCAGTGGTGAAATCTGACGGGATGTCAACGGTTTGCACCGGGCTGCCATGCTCGACGGAATCAACGATCTACTGAGTTGCTTCGCAGAAGAAACTCATCATAGAATCTGATTCACTGCAACCTAGATGGATTTTTAATTGTAGCTCCTTTTACAAAGCAGGAAGTGAAATGGTTCCGTACGCTTCAAATTGCATTGACCCGAGAGTATTTTCTTTCGGGCCTAGTTGCAGACGAAATATGTTGGGGGGCTGTTTGAGAGGCAGACGTTTGTTTTATCTGCAGAATATGAACCCTTGGCTTGGGACCATCCTCTGACGAGTTTGCGGCGTGCGCCCTTCCGAACTTTAGGTACCGGCCATTTCTGGGGAATCTCCTTTAAATTCATGTTCAACTAATTGGGTAAGCATAGTCACGCAATAAGGAAGAGGGGATACCTGCTAGACCGTAGACCGGTATAAGATATATATACCTTTCTGATAAGGCTGAAAGCTGACGATTTGCGTCGGTCTCTTCACCGTAGTTTGAAGACACGAGACACGGCCGTTTGAGCAGAGATCCAACGAGGTGCACCGAATAGAAATTCCGTTCGCAACTTATTATATGTAGGTAGGCAACCGCCCGTCTAGCAGCTTGTATGTGCCCGCCCTTCTGAACGTTCTCAGTGACTGCGCGTTCTGCGTTCTGTCTACTAGCTAAGAGCGGAAATCCGCAATGCGTCACGATTTCTCTAGAAAAGTCGGCAGCCAAGTGACATCGTGTCAAACGACAGGGCAGATATGTTGACAACTTCCGACCCTTTGGAAGCCGATGATCTGTCAACGTCCCCTTTGCGACAGGGGTAAGGGCAGTAAGTATTGAGTGACGTCCAATAAAGGATAGGCCACTCCTGTATATCGCCAATCTCGGCCAAATACATATGTAAAATACCTTCAAACGAAAAGGCCGATCGTGGCGCCCGGCATTCAATGACCAAGGCTTGACAACTCTCCCCCCAAGAAGTCCGTGAACTGATATCAGGCCGGGCGAGTACATGGAAGTGTTGACTGCCAAACGGGAAGCCTCATAGCGATTGGGATTTATGAGCATCATCGTATGCCCCTTCGTTTGCAACCGTATTTTGTGGGAAACACAAGACAATGCGTAATGCGACAGTCTCGTCTCCCGCAAAAAGATTTATGAGTCAACGAAAGCCGCCAATTCTTGTTTCTCTATATATCTTCCACAGGTCTTTGCCTAGGCGACCTTGCTCTAATCAAGTGGAAAGATCCGTTGATGCCCTTTTCGTTTCACTCTAAGTGTCACCCAATTCATCAAGATGGTCGTCTCTTTCAACACGGTTGTCCTCAATGGGATGTGCTCCAAGGACCAGCTTGAGCTCCTGGACGCCGTAGACCGTCTCAGACTTCAGGGCATTGACCATTTCATATCGCTACCTCAGATCATCGTCTGTGGAGACCAGTCTTCAGGCAAGAGTTCCGTGCTAGAGGCTATCTCCGGCGTCCCCTTTCCTGTGAAGAGCAACTTATGTACTCGCTTTCCCACCGAGCTCATCCTTCGGAGAGCTCCTGATACCGGTGCCAAGGTCACAATCATCCCAGACGGCCAGCATGAAAAATCCTTTCTTCCCGAGGAGCTGCATAGCTTTGATGGCCTCCCGGAGGTTATCGAGGCTGCCAAGGTCCATATGGGCGTTTCCATGCAGGGCAAGGGGTTTTCGAAAGATCTTTTGCGGATTGAGATCTCAGGTCCGACACATCCGCACCTCACTATTGTAGACCTACCGGGACTGATTCACTCCGAGACTAAGCAACAAAGTGCCTCCGATGTTAAGCTCGTGAAAGACGTTGTGAAGACATACATGGATAAAAAGAGGAGCATCATGCTTGCCGTGATCTCCGCGAAGAACGATTTCGCCAATCAGATTGTCCTCAAACTGGCACGGGCGGCAGATCCACCGGGAAAACGCACGTTGGGAGTCATCACAAAGCCCGATACCTTAATTCCAGGCTCGGGAAGTGAAGCGATGTTTTTGTCTCTGGCTCAGAACAAGGAATTTGAATTTCATCTTGGTTGGCACGTTCTGAAAAATCTCGACTCCGAAAAGGTCGAGAGATCCTCACTCCTTCACCTTCGAAATGACGAAGAAGAGAAATTCTTTGCCGATGGGATTTGGCAACAGCTCTCGCCTTCGATGCTAGGGGTCAAGGAACTCAGGCCTAGGCTGAGCGATCTTCTGCTTCGCCAGATTGCCACCGAGCTTCCTAGTTTGATTAAAGAGATTGACATCAAACTTTCAGAATGCCAAATGGCTCTTAGTATGCTTGGGAAACCTCATGTCACCGTTGAGGAACAGCGACTATGCCTTGTCCAGCTCAGTCAGAAATTCCAAGTGCTCCTGAAGGCTGCGACAGATGGGACCTACAATGATCCATTCTTCGAGCATGTCGAATCGAATCGTGGGCGCGATCAGCGTCTACGAGCAGTCGTTCAAAATCTGAACACAACCTTCGCCGAAAAACTAGAACGAGTTGGTCATAAACGAACTCTGGTCGATTCCAGCTTAGATTCCGAGTCACAGTCCACAAATACTGACCAAATTACTCGAGACCAATTCATTGAAGCGATCCAAAAGATTATGAAACGAACACGCGGATGTGAGCTTCCCGGGCTCTTCAACTCAGTGGTTGTAGCAGATTTATTCCGCGAACAATCAGCACCTTGGAAGCAGATCGTGCTTCGTCACATGGCTTCAGTCTGGAACGCGGTGAAACGCTTTCTCAAACTCCTTGTCACTTCAATCGCCGATGAAGCCGTATCAAAGGGTATTCTCAGCAAACTAATCTATCCAGAACTTGCTACACTTCGCCAGACCATCGACGCTAAGGCAGTTGAACTCATCGAATCACAGGCTCTTTGCCACCCAATGACCTATAATAAGCAGTATTTTGAAGAGATTCAACGACTTGGGAAAGCAAGACGAACACAGCAGTATAACAAAATCATTGAAACTATGCCGAGCGAAAGGACTTGCCGACATTGTTCAAATTGGAATACCGCCGGCAAGGCCGAGGTTGTTGATCGGTTATCAACGCTTGCAGACACTGATATCTCCCGCAATGCGGCTTCCGAAGCCCTGGATTGCATGAATGCATTCTACAATGTGAGTAGGGGTTTGAATGAATATACGACGCGTGGTGAGCTCAATTAACTCGGTGATAGGTGGCGATGAAGCGTTTTGTGGACGACGTCGCTATCGAAGTCATCGAAAGAAAGCTTATGGCTGTGCTCCCCGACATCTTGTCCCCTGTCAAAGCGCTTACCATGTCGCCGGCCATGATGGCAGCTATCGTAGGAGAGTCGCATGAGACTCAGTCCGTCCGGCTCAAGCTCGATAAGCAGCTTGAAGTACTGAACAAAGGCTCGCAGACTTGTAGGCGCTTCATTGATCTTCGTCTTGGCGGTAAGTTGAAATCGTATCCGAAAACCAAAAATCGCGGTGCTAACAGCCTGATCAGGCGACTTCGTCCCTACGGCAGAAGAGCACGAAGAAATGAATGATTCTGTAACCGATTATCCGATGGACAAAGCCATCGAGGTCGAAGAACCAATCGAATCCCACCCGGACGCTTGACCGGATTTGTGAAGATGGAGGAAAGAAGGCTGGCAGTGGATTATCTAGAGACGTGTACGGTTGATAAGCAATCGGTGCCTAATTTTGAATGGCGGGTTTCTTTCGAATGCTGTCGTGACTCGTGAGTGTGATGTTGCATTCAGGATCACAATAATCAAGCTCTAGATACGATAAAATAAAAAAAAAGATTGCACTAACTGTATGTAGCTACCTTAGGTAATAAAAATTAACCGCTTATGGGTAACCGGTAATTATTCGCGACTGAACTCTTCAATTAACAAATACAATCCTCATGATTACTTCGTACACTTCACCCTCGATGGTGAATGCTAACGCCCAATCACCCGCAGATCTATACGAAGCCATATTCATGAATACCCGAATGTAACCGGGGGAAATAATACAGGTTCGAAGGCATGCTACATGCAACCTTGCGCCAGGTTCCACTGGTTGACGCTCCCGAGTTGCGCCAGCACACCATCCACCGCAAATGCCATGATGTCTGAGTCGCCCAGCTCTCCAGTCACCGGCGGCCACCCGGCGCGCTTAAGCCCCTCGGCGGGATCCTGGATGAAGTCAAGAAACATGTCCTGCATTCGCTGACTGACCTGTTCTTCGAATACGCTGGAAGGGCCCTCCAGGCCATAGGTGCCGAATATCATGGGCAGGTCCGCCGTGTGGTACGCCCCGAGCCACGGCACCGGAGATATATTGCTGAAGTTCCCGCCGTACAAGTACCGATACGTGGTGGCTCCGACGCCCGCTCGCAGCTTCGCATCCTGCAATGCTGTGCACCGGAGATTGAGGGCAAATGCGTCGGCGAGTTCTGCGAGATCTGGAGGAAGCTCCGTGGCCGTGGCGCTTCCCGTGAACTCGTACGGCACGATCGCGGTGCCCTCGTTGGTTGTGGTGCTTGTTAACAGTGGTATTCCCGACGCGTATAAGCTCGCGTTTTTTGCTTGTATGCGGCCTGGGTAGTCCGCAAAGAACGTCACATTGTCGATGATGGTGCTGAAGGTTAGCCCGTCGTTCGCCGCGCTACTTGCTCCCACCGGGCCCTGAATATAGGCTTTAATATCCGAGGCCGGCACGGCACGCATACATGCTAACTCATCAGCGGGTTCGAGGCCGCCACAGCCGAGTCGCTGGGCGGTTGTTGAGAAAGTGCTATGGTTTGTTGCATCGCCTAAGTAGGTTGGGATAGCAATAGCATTCCCGGAGTTGGCGATAACTCCCTTGATAATCGGGTCTTCGGCCCAGGCAAACAAGTAACCGTCAGCGGTATACCCGCCGGCGCTTTGGCCCCATAGGGTAATGCGATCTGGATCGCCACCGAAGTTGGCGATGTTGTCGCGCACCCACTGTACAGCCAGACGCTGGTCGAGGAGACCAAAATTAAGATTTTCGTTCTTCCCCAAGGTCGAATATGGCGCCACTAACCCGGCCGCGTTGGGTTGTCCCAGCAGGTTGAGTCGGTACTGTATTTGTACAACTACGTGGGCCTGGCTGCGCTCAACCCAACTCGGCGAAAGCTGATATGGCACGTTCGTGCCACCCACGGCGAAGCCACCACCATAGATCCAGACTATTACAGGTAAGCCGCCCTCGTCCCCGGATGTGATTCTCGTGTCAGAGGTTGCGTGTTCCACGATGGTTCGGGGAGCGAAGATCGATAGACGCAAGCAATCTTCAGTGGTATTGGCCGTTTCCCCTCGTTGGAAGAGCGCCGACTTCTCTGAGTAGTATGCCACAGTCTCTGCCATGGCTGGTTGGGTATACTGGAAGCAACCAGGGGGGAGATCGGTAGCGTATGTCACGCCGCCATTCTCTTGGGGCTGTGCGGCGACAGGGGGCGCAAACCGGAGGGGACCAGTTGGATTTTGTGCGTATGGAATATTTGGGAATGACGCTACGTGTGGGAATGCATCATCGACGTATGCTGCAAACGAGCCCGATGTCGTGTTCACTATGAAGGATTGGCTCACTGACGCACCGGTAGCTAGCAGCGCCTGGAAGGCAATGAGCATAAGGGACGGCATAGCGTAAATGTCGACTGTTGGTTTGCCAATGCCTTGGTGTCGTGCGCCTGAAAAGAGATGCCCCCAGAACAGCCATTGTTACCTCTTATATACTCCTCACTACCTACACCTTGAACGGACCTTGCTGGAAACAACGGAGTTAAGGAAATCAATTTGAGAGACTACACCGTTGACTTCGTCAGCATTGAAGAGCGGAATATTGATATGTCCGCTAGCCGCGACACGAGCGTTGATGTTTAAGCGGACGAAATGAGTAAATGAGGACGTTGATTATAAATAAGCCATACGACGCTCATCTTGCCCCTGGGAGGTTAAGTCGATATTATGCCACCTACGAAGCGATTATGGTCTGTCTCCTTAAATAGGTTACTACCTGGTGGATACAACGTAATACGCGTATTGCCTTTTCCTTGCCAAGCTACTTCGTACACTTAGACACACAGTAGATGGATGGATACGGAGTAGACAGCACACCCCCGGCGGGAAATACCCTTCGCTGTGCTTATGCGACAGCCTGCAAAAGCATATGACGGATCAAGAGTATATATATCGCAGATCAAAAGACGCTACAGGGCCATCCACTTCCAGGACAAAGCTGCCTGGTATTTTGTCTCCAACGAAGGGCCCAAAGACCGCGAAATGGACCATTAAGCTGGGGGGTCTGAAATAAGAAGTGGTTACCCTTTGCCATGCTACGAATGCGACTCACCGTCACGCTGAGGCTCTACCGGCACAAAATATAGCTATAAGTCCCAATATCTCGGCGATGATGACCGAGAGGCCATACAGCGCCGTAACCATCAACTCTATATTATAGGTAGTCTCCAATCAACCCACAAGGCCGCAAACACCACCGATAATCATACCTAAAATCCACCGGTAGGACGTCGCCTCGGCATAATCATCGCCAAGGTCTAAAGCTTCGCTAAACGCCATCCGCTGCAAAGCACTTGATCAGTGACCCAACATAACTTTACGACAAAACTCGCCGTAAAGATTTCGGAGACCGCCCTGAAGCTAGATTGCGTGGCGTAAAGCCTCAATTCCTATGCCCGCATTTGACTTTCTTAGAAAGCTCGCTAAAAGACCTCAGTGGAAAGTCCTGACCAATGACCATAGATGGACCGAGTCCACGTCCAAGGCTCTGAGTACATATTGACGGTAAGACCTTGTAGATGCACCGAGTGATGATAACGACATTCTTAGTAATGTACTCTCTGGTTATGGTTTGGGATGAACTTATGCTCAGGCACATCCACGATCAGCCATGACGAAATTATTTGTAAACAAATTTCAGCGTCATTATCTACGTGTCGCCCTAGATGGTGGAAGCAAATAGGCTGTGAAAAACCGACGGCACCATTGTACTTGTTCCTCATGGAACCCTTCTATTCGCCTTCCTCGTATATCGCCGGAGCCATTTCTTATCCACGATGACTGCCCAGTTCGAACGGCATCCATTCCTTCTACCAGCTGAAGATGTTGCAAAACAACTAAATACAGACTTTGAAAGAGGCCTGTCGTCCGGCCAGGTCAGCCGGCTGCGACAGAAATATCCACCAAATGAATTAGAAGTGGGCGGTGCCATACCATGGTACAAAATCTTTATCAAACAATTACTAAACGCCATGATATTGGTAAAGCACCATTTATGTGGCCATCTGTTTTGTTTATCTAGACAGCTAATCATCCGGCAGGTCTTGTTCTTTGCGTTTGCCCTCAGCATCGCCGTAGGCGACTACATTGAAGGCGGCGTTCTTGCAGCTGTCATTATGTTGAATGTCTCGGTTGGTTTCTTTCAGGAGTACGGCGCCGAAAAGAAGATGGATGCTCTTCGAGCCCTGTCATCGCCGTCGGCGATGGCTTTACGAGATAGTAGGACACAAGTTATAATGAAGTATGTCTTTAACCTAGTCACTCCGTCAGTAGTTCAATGCTAATTATCAGGTAGTGCTGAAGTCGTTCCCGGAGATATTGTCATCCTGAAAATGGGTGATACCGTCCCTGCTGACGTCCGTCTGTTCGAAGTTATGAACTTGGTAACTGATGAACAGTCCCTCACTGGAGAGTCGGTTCCCGTCGAGAAAACTACAGATTGCCTCGAGTATGCAGAGCTTGGGATAGGGGACAGGACTAATATTGCGTATGGCACAACCACCGTCCAGAAAGGTCGTGGCCGTGGCATTGTTATTTCCACTGGTATGGAGACGGAAGTAGGGAAAATTGCCGCTGTGAGTGACAGCCAAACCTCACGTCCCGGACCCTAACGCTGTTCTCTATTCGTGCTCCGTGGATGTGCTGTTGATCTTCCTAGCGATTCGGTAAGACCTGAGCTAACCTGTATGATTAAGTCAAGCACGAAGAGGCATCAGAAAGCTGGTCGTTCGATGAACTACAAGAAATATGGAAAACGGCAACCAATTATCGGGCTTACCAAACGCATCTATGATTTTGCGGGAAAACTTCTTGGCTTGACAGAGGGGACACCTCTACAAATTAAGCTATCGAAACTAGCTTACGTTCTCTTCGGTTGTGCTCTTGTTTTAGCTCTCATTGTCTTCGGCGTTAACAAATTTGGCGGCTCCCAAGAGATTGTGATCTATGCGATTAGCACTGGTATAGCCATCATCCCTGAGTCTCTTGTAGCGTAAGTCGCACAAATACTGTTGAAGATTGAATGACGAGTCACTGACTGGTCTGCAGTGTTCTAACTATTACCATGGTTGTTGCTACAACCGTAATGAGGAAAGCTAATGTGGTCGTTCGGGATCTCTCTGCGCTCGAGGCCCTTGGTGGCGTGACCAATATCTGCTCTGACAAGACAGGTACCTTGACTCAAGGAGCAATGATCGTTCGGAAAGTTTGGATACCTTTGAATACTATATATACGGTCCGGGACTCGAAGCATCCAAACGACCCCACAGAAGGGAGAGTAACTATTACCGAAATAAATCATAATACACCCGGTTCTCCTCAAGAGAAACGAGATTTCGATGAGGAACGAAGCACGGCAATGCTTACATTCGACATTCCGAATGAAAAGGTCAACCCACCTAGAGCGGATCCAACAACAGATATGCTTGCGAGGATGAATCCGGAGCTTGAAGCTTTTCTGCTGTCTGCTTCTCTTTGCAACCTTGCTACAGTCAGACACGAGGCCGAACCAAAAGGTGACGAGCTTGAATGGCAGGCTACCGGCGAACCTACAGAAATTGCTCTGCTGGTCTTTGCTCGTAGGTTTAGCATGGACAAGAAAGCTATCGAGGGCGGTGGCTGGAAACAAGTTACCGAATTTCCCTTCGATAGCAGCATCAAGCGCATGTCAGTCGTCTATAACAGTCCCAACGGCCACCACAGCGTTGTCTTCACCAAGGGTGCTGTGGAACATGTGATTGATTTGTGTACCACTGTGGGTATTGGTGACGGCCAGGAGCCCATGACCAATGAATTCAAGGAGAAGATCACGAAGCAAACGGACGATTTTGCTGGCCACGGCCAGAGAGTTCTTGCCGTTGCATCACGCCTTTGGGACGGCATATACAATAACATTAGAAGTGCCGAAAGCACCGATAACGATGAAGACTTGCGCCGGCATGTTGAGTCGGATCTCACGCTTCTCGGCCTCGCCGGCATCTATGACCCGCCTCGGAGAGAGACCACACCTGCTATCGCTGAGTGCTCTTCTGCGGGCATAAGAGTATATATGTTGACCGGTGATCATCCGGGCACTGCTGAGGCGATCGCCAAAGAAGTTGGCATCATTCCACGCAACCCGAGTATCCTAGGAGATACCGTTGCGAAGATAGTTGTTCTTAAGGCTAGCGATTTTGACGAAATGACCGACGAGGCAATTGATGCATTACCTGAGTTGCCTCTCGTGCTCGCACGATGCGCCCCTGACACAAAAACGCGCATGATCGAAGCTTTGCGTCGCCGCGGTGCATTCATGGCCATGACGGGCGATGGAGTGAATGATGCGCCATCGCTCTCTCGTGCTGACGTCGGCATTGCTATGGGATCAGGTTCAGACGTTGCCAAATCCGCCTCGAAAATTGTCTTGACTGACGACCAGTTCAATTCGATTGTTGCAGCTATTCGAGAGGGTCGTCGTATGTTCGATAACATTCAAAAATTCATCCTGCATTTATTGACATCCAATGTGGGCGAGGTTATCCTGCTTATTGCAGGTCTCGGATTCCAGGACGAGGCTGGTTACTCCGTGTTTCCGATCTCACCCCTCGAGATCCTGTGGATCAATCTACTTACGTCGAGTTTTCCCGCCTTTGGGCTCGGGCGAGAGGTTGCGTCCCGCGAAGTCATGCGCAAGCCGCCACATGATAAGATAAAAGGTGTTTTCACGAAACAAGTGCTCGTTGACATGATCGTGTATGGCGTGTTGATGGGCGGTTTGACGCTCGCAACATTCATCATCGTGGTCTACGGCGCTAATAACGGCCAGCTTGGAAGGGATTGTAATAAAGCATGGTCAGATTCTTGCGGACCAGTATTCCGGGCTCGTGCGACCGTTTTCGTAGAGCTCACCTGGCTCATCCTCATCAGCGCCTGGGAGTTTAAGGACATTCGACGTTCCATGTTCCGACTCAACCCCGATAGCACAAGCCGATTCCCGTTGTTCAAAGACTTATATGAGAACGAATTTCTCTTCTGGGCTGTTGTAGTCGGTGCTGTAAGCGTCTTTCCAGTTGTGTATATCCCCGTACTCAATACAAAAGTATTCAAGCATGATGGAATCACCTGGGAATGGGCTCTAGCAGTTGGGGCCCTGGTCCTTTTCGTTGCTGGCATGGAGCTCTGGAAGCTTACTAAACGCACATTCAAGCTTCTCGAGGGTGGCGTAGTAGTCCGCGGCGCGTTCTCACAGGGTGAGGACATCGGCCGTAGGCTTTTACGCTCGTTTAGTACGGGTAGTCTCAAAAGGTGGAGGAGCCATACGCGTGAGACGGAGATATGAGTTCAGCATGGGAAAAGGATATCATTATAATGAGATAGTCGCATAGTCGCATAATAAGCACATATACATATACCAGGTATAAATACAATTCCTTGATGGTGTCCATAACTTGCAACGGCCATCAAGAGACAGCGCGACAATCTCCCAATCGCCAACTTCAATCCATTCTTTTGAAACCTAACTTAGCAATCTTGTCACTCCCTGCTAGCTTCAAAACAATCGACATTACTTCACCTTTTAATTCTCTCTCTTTTTTATTTCTTTTCTTATATACCTGACCCGGACCCAGTAGTCACAATGGCCCCGACCAAAGCTGCCACGAGCGACAAATACTCGGTGATTCTGCCGACGTACAATGAGCGCCGCAACTTGCCCATCGTCACCTGGTTGCTCAACCGCACATTCTCGGAACAGTACGCCCATGATCACGAAGCCAATCATTCGCTTGGTGCAATGAACTCTGCTAATCAGAACCTCGTTCTCCTCACAGCAACCTGGACTGGGAACTCGTGATCGTCGACGACGGCTCGCCGGACGGAACACAGGTGGTCGCGCAACAATTGGTGAAGGCATACTCCCCGCACGTGGTGCTGAAGACGCGGACGGGTAAATTGGGGCTGGGCACGGCATACGTACATGGTCTCCAGTTTGTGACGGGTAACTTCGTCATTATTATGGACGCCGACTTCAGCCACCACCCCAAATTCATCCCGCAAATGATCGCGCGCCAGAAGGAGGGCAACTACGATATTGTCACCGGCACGCGCTACGCTGGCAATGGCGGCGTCTATGGCTGGGACCTCAAGCGCAAGTTCGTCAGCCGCGGCGCCAACCTCTTCGCCGACACCGTCCTTCGCCCCGGCGTTAGCGACCTCACCGGTAGCTTCCGGCTCTACAAGAAGGCCATCCTCCAGAAGGTCATCGAGAGCACTGAGAGCAAGGGATACACTTTCCAGATGGAGATGATGGTGCGAGCTAAGGCAATGGGCTGCACTGTAGCCGAGGTACCCATCAGCTTCGTTGACCGTCTATACGGCGAGTCGAAACTGGGAGGTGACGAGATCGTTGAATACGCGAAGGGGGTATTGAACCTTTGGTTGAAGGTATAGACGGGATAATAAGATTGTTATGAGCGCTCGACATAAGATTTGCATGTAATGGGAACCAAACTGATGGTTGATATTGACACCAACCTGGTCTGGCGTTATGGATGATTTCATGATTTCAGCATGCGCGTGTACCGCTATATGAATTCGTAATACAGGCCCAAGGTGCAACTCTTCCTCCTAAACACTTTACGCGTTCCCGTTCACTAAACTAAGGGCTCGAGTCTCGGCAATCCGAGTCAAATGAATGCTCTGCGTGATCCACCATACCGTCAATTCCAAGAAGACAACATGCAAATAATCCAATGAAACAAATGCATTGTCTCACATATTCCGCCCACCCGTAACCATGATGGTCTGGCCCGTGACGTAGGAAAACAACGGACTGGCAACGGCTAAAATCACGGCCGCCGCCTCGGACGGCTGGCCCGGTCTACGAAGGGGAATATCGGCATACTGCTGTCCCGGCGGGGTCTGTCGGGATCCTTGTGGAATGCCAAGATTGATATGCTCGCCCTTGGGCCCGATGACGAAGGCGCCCTTCTCCTTGGCTTGCGTGAGACGTGTCTGGATCTGACCAAAGGCAATGCTATTTGCACGAACACCGAACGAGGGACCCCACTCCTTCGCAATGGTTTTCGTCATGCCAGCAACGCCGGCCTTCGCCATTGCATAATTGATCTGTCCGGCGTTCCCGTGGATGCCGCTTGTCGAGCTGATGTTGATGATGCAGCGGGGCTCACCGTCCTTGACGCGGAAGTAGGGTGCCGCCGCGCGGATCAGCTTGAAGGGAGCCGTGGTGTGCAAGTTGACTATCGTGTCCCATTGCTCATCCTTCATCTTATGAATCACGCCGTCCCACGTGTACCCAGCGTTATTCACGAGGATGTGCAGCTTACCGCCCCCGAATTCGGCAGCCTTCTGTATTAGGGTTGTTTGATACGCGGCGTCTAGAACGTCACCCGGCACCGCGAGCGCGCGACCTGGAGACACGCTGTTTATGCTGTCTGCGACAGCTTGAGACTTTGCTATATGAAAGTAAGCGTACATCTTTACGCATTATCGCCCACACGGCAAGACTGAGATTTAGATAGTAAATCCTCTTCACATCTGTCTACCCTATACCGCGCGCCAAGATAGGGAAGAAAGCCATCTACCCAGGTGCATAGGGTGGTGGGCACGCCGTGGTTGAGTGAGAGTAACTTACCCGCGTCGATATCCGCGACAACGACCTTTGCGCCCTCGTTCGCGAATAGTCTTGCAGCTTCAGCTCCAATTCCTTGACCGCTACCAGTGATTATAGCAGTCTGGCCAGCGAGCATACCCTTGGGGTAGTTCAAATGGCCGACAAGCTGAGAGATGCGTTCCGACATCTTGCGACGGAGATATGTATCGCTTAAAAGCCCGCCAAACCCTTCTGCCAATTCAAAAAGATGCACTCTGCATCAAAGAGAATGATAGGATCGAATTGAGTATCTAGTATACATATATATAAACATATATATGTACATAGAAGTTGGCTTCAGAATCACCTTGCTGTATGGATTGATGGATACGTTCCGTCATCCTATCAAGGGCTGACTCGAGAGCTATCTAGAGTTCTACCCGTGGCGTGCCGAGGTTCCCCGCCAGTACGGTTACTATGAGTCGCTACTTCGTATGAGGTCCTCTTACTTATATCCGTCCAGCGCATCCCGCTCCTCTCGTCCTAATTTCTTCAGAAACCTAGGAATCTAGAACAGGAGAAGATCGCATCTGTCTCCTCATGATGTTCACATATCATGAGAACAATTCGGTGGAATGTCTTCATACAGGGTTTACGATATCTCCGAAGATGATTGACCAGAATAGAAGAAGTCCAAATGGCAGAAGAGCCCGCAGGCATTGACTCTTTCTGGCCAGCCTACGCCGTCCGAGTTTAGAATATTGATTCCGTCTTAACGCAAAGATATTCGGTAACTCGCTATACCCCAATATGATGCCGAGTTTGTCAGGGAGGCAGTTGAGTAAGAGTCGGCACATATGAGCAGTTGAGACGGGTGGTTTGGACAGACGGTCTCAGAGCGTTTTTGTTGACCGGCCTCAACCGTATATAGACTATGCCGGGTAAACGCATGTTAGAAATGTATCTACCGTGACTTTAGGCACTTGCCCAATATAAGGAAGCAACTTGCCGATAAGGCGCCGATTACAACACGATTCGGCCCGGCACGTCGACGTCAACTCTCTCATCTGTGTTGTGCAATCTGCTCTCCTCCCTGGTGGTTGACATGACTTGACAATGCGTGGCAGCGAAGGCGCTCGAGGCGGCAGAGCACCTTCTGCACCATGGAGCCGATTGAAACCTGTTGAGCTCGATCCTCTCGAGGCCATGGGACTGCCCTCCAAAGGCGACAACAGGTATGTTTGTGCCCGCGGGCATGATAGGGAAGCTTGGTTCAATTCCCAGATCTAATAGCCATCGTGGTCCACAGGCTACTGGAATTCAAGACACAGGAACGCTACTATACCAAGATTGTCGAGCGCTACATGACCTTCTGCTCTGATGCTGGTGAACGCGACGAACTCCTGCGCCGATTCGCATCCCTTAACCTGTCTTCGACTAACGATGTTTCGGCGGATCGGTCTATTCTTGGGGCCATTGAGAATCAAACTTCGTCGAAGGGTGATTCGAAAGCGCTCTCTGACGTTCTCTCGGCGCTTAGGAAGCTGCGGGAAGGCATCGTCTCGTCCAAGCGTACCGACGACTTCGCCATCCAAGCATACCTCTTCTGCATCAGATTATCTGTATTGGTGAAGCACCCCGAGTCCTACCATCCCGCCATACTCCATCTACTGCGCCGGATACAGCCGATTCATAGCATGACCACGGTTGAGTTAAACGAGGTGATATCCTACCTTGTGTTGGATACGGCATGCAGGCGGAACAACCTAAGGGAGGCCTTTGAGGTCCGCCATCGGTACCGCCTTAGGGATTCCAAAGTCGATGCCGTGCTTGACGCTCTCGTGCACGACAACTATATTGAATTCAACCGCTTGAAGCAGAGGGTCGATGGGCATCGGGCGAAACTGCTAGAGTATGCAGAGGAGGCCATGCGGAAGCACCTGCTAAAGTGCTTTGGCAGGACATATCTCAGCGTGGATTTGTCTTTCTTGGAGACCTGTGCGGGTTCCTCATGGGCTCGGCTCACAGCCGAAGACGGGGTAGGCTGGGAATTAGACGGCAACAAGGTTATTATTAGAAAAGTCAAGGCAAGGTGAAGACCTCGGTTATTGATACCCTATTATTTTGTCCCGAATGGAGAGTCTCAAAGCATGCTCGCCAGAGGATCTTACAGCCAACACGTTATTCCCCCTTTTATGGCCAGACCCGCGAAAGCAATGCAAGTATATTTCTTCATGTCCGCTTCCTACACAATCCACCCACAGAATTCTGCCGAAGTACAAATATCCCGACTGCTTGTGCAGAATCGCTCAGCCTATTCCGCCTTCTACCTTGTATGACGAACCCCCCCGGCAGACATAGCAAGCTCTGGGCACCTTTAATCCCCGTGGTCGTGCCGAAATCGCTAGGTCGTCTTCTGGACATATGAGACATTAATTTAAGATCCGTGCTTCTTCGTCAATGCTATAGCACTATACCTCAACATCCGCCAATGTAAGCAGATAACTTTCCCATCCCATCTACTCGTAGGCGGGGCAGTCGGGGTCGTCACAGTACGTGTCTTTCCGCCAACGCGGAAGCGCCATCTCGATCTTGTCGCAGTTCCGGCGACGTCTTTTGGCCTTCTTGCACTGCTCGATTTCGAATAGCCACGTCTTGGTAGTGCTGTCGACGACTCGGCAGCCACACATGTAGAAAATATCGTGCTGTTGACACATTTTCGAATCTCTCCCCTTCTTTCATCCCCAGCGCTGTGACGAACGCTAGTTTACCGTAGGTGAGTGCGGGAGGTGGCGGTTATGTTGTGGACGACTCGAACCGGAGGGCGACGAGACAAAGAGGACCGGCACGCCCTTTTTATCACAAAGAAAGTTGCCGATTCTTTGTTTACTACCTAGGTAGTTCGACGGGATTGTGATGTGTCACAAACGAAAAATGACGTCCGGTAGAGTAAAACTGTCCTAGTCGGCGATACCGTCGGCAGCGTGGTGAAGTTCCCTTAGCAATGCCCTGTCAACTTGCCGGGCTGGTCCTCAACATAGAAGTGCCAAGCGCCCATTTAGAAGGAAACGTACATGCAAGCAGCAATGAACTTTATCCCATGACTACCCACGTTCGATACGATCCACGGATACTACTGTATCTAGGTAGTCAACACGGATGGGCTCGTACGTGTCTGCCATCTAGATAACTCGTAACACATACATACACATCAACGAATATACAAATATAATAGCATATCACTTGTAGGCTCGCGGTCGGTGCGAAAGATTGCCATTAAAGTGTAGTTACCCTTGATCGAGCTTCGAGGAATTGAATAATAAACAGAATTAGCGAGATCTTACGTGGAGTGTAGGAATCCGTAAGGTATGTGTATCATAAAACATCGAAGTGTTAGGTCAGGAACCAGGTTTTGATTTTTCACGGACCTCGGCCATGTGTCTAAAAGGCAGCTGGGAGGTATGTATCTCAAGCAGCAAAATATTTCGATCAACCGAAACCCCAATTCCGTTACCGCCCTCTTTAGCCATCGAGGCAGATCCATGTAAGTCGCTGTACCAGTTATCAAAATGCAATTCTCACACATTATATGACGAGTTGATCCCACCGCCATGAATCAATCATCTTCTATATCATCGTCACTCAGCACAAGATTCTGTACCTGCGTAGAAGCCACGGAAACCCCGCTGTGACTGCGCCGCCGAAGGTCGAAACTCTTCTTTCGTGGCGACGCTTCTTCAATTGGTCTGTCTGTGGCCCACGACTCTCTTGCTCCAGTTAGGGTACTGTCGTCTAAGTCCACTTCATCCTCGTCAGTAGCTAATCCAATGCCGGAAAACGAAACGACCCTGTCGATTTCGTTTAATCGGACGGTGGGACCGGCCATTCCACGCCGACGGGCAATGTGCGCCATATAGGGCAATCTGTCAAGCAACATTTCACGGCGAGCCGAACTACCAAGGGATAGTAACGCAGCTGACTGGCCTGCAGTCTGTTCGAGCTGCTTGGTATTGCTTTGTTGAGAAGTTTGATTGCCGGATGGTCGACTCGAAACAGCATTTCTCGGCCGCCGGAAAGCGGATGCGCCGTCAGTTATGCCATACCGGGAGTCGTCGCCCCCCAGTAAGACCGAAGACCAGTGATCGACTAGACCTTCTAGCTCTTCCTTTTCTCGCCATAATTTAAGACTCGTAGGGTAAAACATTTTGAAAGCATCCCCCCCGGCCCGTTTGGACCCAGTTGCTTTCCTCTTGACAGAGCTAGGCAGGGAGAAAAGCAAACCGCGCGTAGCAACTTGGAATGCGATCTCTTCCTGTCGTAGTACATGACTTGCCGAATCTCGACCAGTGAAACTAAATGCGCTAGCACCGCGGCTACCGAAGAACACATCCCGAGAAGGACATAAGAGGTCACTCTCGGATAGATAGTCAATACATTTTCCCATGTAGTCGAGAAAGGAATTCGGGTCAGAATGGCCCATTGGCTCGCAAGATAAGACGTAATTCTCATGGAGTGCTGAAATGAAGGTGTGCGTGTCGGTTCCTGTCTCATCAATCAGATTATCAACAGAGACCTCGGATTTCCTCGGCCGGGAATACGAAGTCAAGTGATCAGGTAGTAATTCGGCTCTTCCTTCTGGGGATCGAGGGTCTCTCGGACTCTCTTCCCGCTTATTATATACGACTTTCCCAACGGCGTGAAATATCCCGAGACTTGCTTCTCGTTGAGAAACTAATTGTAATGTTTCTGCCTCCCCGGGCGTTAAGGAAATGGTGCTTTTGACGGAGCGCTTTGGTTTGCCAAAACTAATTTGAGATCCCCAGTCAGCCTCTGCGTCTCCTTTCAAGCAGAGAAATTGGAGAGAAGATATAGCACTTCGGATATCTCCGATCTCTCCCAATTTTTTGAGCACCAAAGGTCCCGGCGTCCGTCGTCTACCTGATTTTCTAGCTTCTTTTTGTACTATCAACTCTAGGGCGGCAGCGAGTAATGTCGGTGCTATGGCATTGAATTCGATAATACAGGTCCCGGGATGTCGAATTATTTCAGGGCCTAACAGTCTATGTACTGTAAAGCTATCCGCAGATGCGGACGTAGTTGTCAATAGAGTCTCGGATATGATCATAACGACGGGCATAATGGGGCTTTTTGAAGTCTGCGTTGAGAAGAGAGAGAGCGACGGGGTATTAATGGCAAGATATTGCAAGACGGCTTTTCGAAAAGATGTGAGAGCGGCCGACGAGCGAGCAAACGTATTGGGAAACTCCTCAATGAGCACGATCTTCCGCGAGCCATCTCTGACCTCATTGGTCTCGGGCGTTAAGTCTCCCTGGTCGGTGTCTAATTGCGAGAACTTGCCTCCCCTTCCCATGAATTCTTCAAACTGCGCTGAAGCGGACTGGAACCCTTGAGGAGCACTGAATGATGCCGTCGGATTCTGCCATTCGAGGATCTTGCAACGCATTTCTTTCGCGAGAAGCCGCAATGTGGTAGTTTTACCAGTCCCAGCCGCACCCTTGAGAATAAGTAAACGCTGCCGCATTCGGCCAGTCATAACGTCTTCAAGCCACTTCCTAACGTCGGCCACCTTCTTCTTATGAACCGCCAGTTCATCCAGGTTCATAGGGCCGAACATCTCAGACCACGGCCGCTGTTCATCACTGACAACACGACCCCTTGAGGGCAAAGATGGGCGCATAAATTTCTGACTCGATGCAGGAGTTGCAGAAATTATATTATTATCGTGCAAGTCCTTGAAGCGCTTTTGAGCGCAAAGGCCAACATGACTAGCCGTTGCAGCCCTATATTCGCCCACATCGTCATCGTCGGATATCGGATCGCTGATTATATCATCTAGCTTGACAGGCGGTCGCGTGGCAGCGCGTTCGGATTGTTTCGAGAATAGTGTTACTAGATCGGCAGTCTTGCTTTTCTCCTCAGATTTCGCCTTTGTAGGGGGCCTGGTTCTATTCTTTTCTGGACTTGCGCTTGCGCTCTTCTTCGGACCATTCGCACCCGAGCCGTTGAGAGAGTCCAGTTGGAGAGACTTCAAGGAGGGCTTGTAGGATTGGCTGGCAACTTGGCGGGGCGACTTTCGGACTGGACTCGGCGAGGCAGAAGCATTTTTGGTGTCAGGTGAAGACAATAAATAGTTGGTTAGGGTGTTAACGGGAGGTATCGGTTCTTCTTCATCGCTTGATGTTTGTAATATGTTGTTTCTTTTCCGGCGTTTCGCAGGAGGCGCCATGGCGAGATTGTGGTTGATGCTGAAGCGGGATATGTGAGCTCCTGCTAACAATTATAAATTGTTCATCCGAGTTCCAGACATGGCCGCGCGACTACGGGCATTCGAGTTAGCTGTCTTGATCAATGAAGGTGGAGGTCAACGTGTAAGAAGTGTTCATAGCTTGGAGGTGTCCTAGGAAGAACCGAGGATGAGGTACAGCCTTACAGGGCACCTTAGGGAACGGTAGGTGCTCCGCGGCGCCTGTTAGTGACCCTGGGCTCTATTCCACAGTGTCTTTCACTGTATTTTTAGAACTAAGCGTGCTAGAATGAGATACCTTATCTAGGTGCCCTGCCACCTACTTAGTACCTAGGTACCTAGGTAGGTAGTGTACGACCTCCGTGCTAATACTCATTAAAGGCACTATGGTATGAGAGGTAGACAGACCTTAGAAAAGATATAAAGAACTACCTGACCTACCATACCAATACCTCACAAGTTCGAGATACTCTATTATGCGAAGCGGAGTTCCTATTAGACTAGCCATTAATCTGTAGAGTACCTAATGTATTCCAGTGCCATGTTGCCGGATTCCAAATGGTAGTTTTTGTTCTGAAAATCGAAATCACTCCCAACTACTCACAGAGAGCGAGGAGAGCGAGATGGAAAGTGCCCAAGTGCTGCCACCAGTTAATATAGCAGAGGTATCAATCTTCCGTTAGCAAAGCTACAGTTCTCCTTACCAAAGAGACAAACGAAGATGGATTACAAAAGAAACGAGTCGTCTTCAGTTACAGAGTCGTCGTTGAAATGGACAAGAGGCGTCCATCCCTTGAAGTCGTCGACAAACCGGATCGCCGCCGCCAGATAATGCTCTTGCGCGTCCCCCCATGTTCTGGCTGCCACTTTCATCGCACGCACAGCTATTTACTGTCAGCTCAAAATATATTTCAGTGATGAGAAGAGACTGGACCTTTGACGAAGTGGGCGTCTGTCGAGTAGGGCCCGTTCAGCGCTATATCTTCAGCATAGTCCCATTGCTTCCCGGCTACATCGCCCGGCCGGATGTAGTCAGAGTCAATCTTGGGACATTTAAAGATAATGTAGACAGCAATAGTCAACAGCCACCATTGTCGTACGAGGCTGATATTGAATTTGGGCGGGACCATGGGGAGCAGGATCCGAACAGCGTGGCTAGATGTAAGAAGATGAACGATGAAGAAATTGTACGCGTGTGTCCCGGGGGGTACTGTCGCCACAAGCAATGACACTGCAGCTTCCTGCGACTCTTGAAACTGCTTTTTCGGGTCATCAAGAGACCAAGCGTTCCAGTATTCCATGACGAGGTCCTCGTGATCCTGAAAAAGATACTTCAGATTTTTCAGGCCTGGTTCTTCAAAGAGATTGGTCAGTCTCTTATCGTTGGCCATTCTTGTCAGTAACTCGAGCGGACTGCCCGAGCTAAATGACGAGGGCTTTGAGTACGATGGATCGTCCATGTACTTATGGAAAAAGTTGTACTGTGTTGCGGCCAATGCCAATGCCTCAATGCCGATCTCTTTGTTGTTCATCTCATATGCGTACCCAAGATGGATAAGGGGGTGAGCAACTACAAATGTTAGCAGGGACATATAGATCTCCAGGGTGTCTATGGAAGAGACATACGTCCGCCAATGAGACAGTTGATTAGTGGTTCTTTGCCACCAAACATATACTCTTCTACCACACCTTTCCAGTTGTAATTGTGCTTCGACACCAGGGCATCCTCGAAGAAATCAACAAAGGCGCGTTGGTATTTTCCATTTCCCAAAAAGTCTCGCCAATCGTTCTCGGTAACCTCAGCAGGAGACGGCCGCCATGGATCCAGCTCTCCGGCTTCTACGTCGTAGATCTTGTATAGCTGTACATCGGATGCACCGAGCAGATACGCGGAGCTTAGGATATGCGGCATATGATTATGATAGCGAAGATTGTTGTAGAGGATGGCATGGTTAACGTGGTTTGCTCTCAGAAGATGCTTCAGGGTTCTGGGACGTTTCTCTGGTGCCGTCTCCACATTGTGTATCTCAACTGGAGGGATGTCGATGAAACGAGACTCCCGACTGTCAGTAATGAACCGGTTGACAACCGGTACATAGGATAGCATTGACGACATGGCGGGCCTTCGTTGACCAAACCCTTGATTTAACGGCGTATAGGAAGTTGGGGAGTTTGTTCGTGTGTGGTGAGGAGATACCCTGGATACTCATCACGTCGTCTTGCACTGTCGGTTGGCATACCGCATTGCTCGGCCACCCAATCAACGCACATATCAACGGAGGGATCAAGAGGGGGTGGCGCTCCTACGTGGCCGAGCAGCTTGGTAAACACGTTAGCGGGCATGACGTCAACGACCTTACCTCCTACAAGGTACATACATAGGTACCTAAGGTACCTAGGTACCTCTTATTGGATTCCCACCCGAAACGCCGTGCAATTGTTGAATATGTCTAGGTACCCGGAAGTTCATCTGTTGTACTGAATAAGCACTATCTATCTACCCGTAACCATGTGACCCCAGGAAATTGAAACCTCGCGGTGAAAGCAGTATCAACCATTTTCTATCCGGTGCCTTGATCGACTAACCTTTATATTTATGCATATACCATAGAATATGCAGTTATAGAAATTATAAAGTGGGGAATTCCCGTGTCCCGTCTCTTACCTACTATAGCGCCGTATACCGGGTTAGGTTAGCGGTTAATTTGCGGCAAATATACTGCTTATCTGACTAAGCCGCTAGAAAAGGCTAGGAGAATT
>MU279899.1:0-56897 GCA_022385655.1 Xylaria intraflava | reverse complement strand
AGACCTACCTACCTTCTTACTACATACATAGACAAGACAGAAATCAACAGTTATTTGCTTACCTTACGTACGTACGTACAAAGCCCATTCAACACCCCTACCAGATATAACGGTGTACTAAAAGTAGATACGAAATCGAGCTAGTCCAGTCAATTTTAACCTTTACCCATTTTATGCTTGCTCGCAAACAATTACCAGCTACAGGGCAATAGGCAGGATGCGAACGCCGTAACTGCAGGTTAGGTGGTGTGCAGCCGTTTCTCTCCACTAAAAATCTCGTGCTTCGTCGTGCGCAGTGTAGCAACAGTGGGCAGACCGCTGAATGGTGCCTGAAGATAGGTGGCCCCCCGCGCCCTCCTAGCCCAAATAGGTACCTACCAGCGAAGTGCCCAGGTGGTGAAGCGAGTGGAGTATGAGGCTCGGCGAGACTCAGCCCCAAGATGGGCTCAAGCTTACAGCTCGGGTAAGTGAATCAGCCACAGTTTCGTTCCGCCAGCAACACCGCCTCTTCCCAGTCGCAAGATCGATGGAATCCATCCCATCAGGGCCAGCCACACCGAGCTGTATGCTACGTATAGCAAAAAATCGCTTCAAACCACCATGAAGCAGGTAGCCCGCATGATGCATCTCCAGCCCTGATTGTCGACGACGGGAACAGGCCCCGGTACCGTACAGTCCGTACAGACACACGTATTAGTATTACATTACCATGGTATGGTCACAATATCACATCTTCTTGAGCTCTCCCAACGCTACCAACCCCCTGACGACGTGTCTGAGTAGCTAGGACCGACCAACGCCGGGGGCCGAGCAATCCCTACTCAGTATATATAAGTCCTCCAGGCAAATCTCATACCGAGTCGTCATCTCGGGCGGTCCACTTAGGCTGTTTCCCCAGAGAAACGTGGCAGAAGCGCCTGGGGAAACTGGCCAGTCGGCGTCGCCGTCGGAGCATCGTATCCTGGTCCACACGTTGCATGAGCGGACGTAACGTGCATAAAACCAACCCGTCGCCTCGATTGGGTCCTATTTGTAACCCCGCCTGGCCCTATACCTTCGCTTCTCGCATTCGGACCTCGTCATGGATGGCTCGTCTCCATGCTTTCTCACATGGTTTCTCACATGGTTTCTCACATGGTTTCTCACATGGTTTCTCGTCCCCTGAGAAATTGGGGGCTTCTATCAACCGCCATCGGACGATCGTCTAATATAACATTCATTGCGTCGTCTTCTGCCTCTCGCATAAACGGTACCTTACATGAATTCGCCCGACGGTCCTATCCCGTAATCATCATGACCCGCCGGTAACGGTCAGCATGCTACGTCAGGGCTGATATTAGCCGAGCGCGGGCGTTTACAGGCAGGCTCTTAACGGTTACACGTCCAATCCTCTGGATGTAACGATATGGAATACATGGGCGATGGCCATCGAGGGGCTTAGAAATTAACTTATGCTATCTCCAGCATCCTGGCATAAATCCACGGCAGGATAACAAGTCTTGATCTGGCGAACTGACACCTTCCGATTTATACTCTCCTTCGATACTCCCCTTTATCGTTACGGACCACGCAGTACTTACCTTAACTGTACTAACACTGCAGAATAACTAAGTATACTTTATTAAAATGTTCTCGGCTCCTCAACGCAAGATAGTCATCTCGAAAGGCGCTGCTAGCAGTACGAAGAACAGAGCCAATAGGACTCATAGTGTAAGGCCTCTCTACCTTACTATCGGGCGACCTCATTCCTCGACCACCTGACCTGCTCAAACAAACGGATAGGGGGTTCAGGGGAATAGTGCCCCTGTACAGCCGAGCAATCCGGCGAGCCGATCAACGAGGTAAACACGTTGCATAACCACTACAGAGGCCGTTATCTAGGCGATCACGCACGATGCCAGCCAACCTGTTGTTGGTGTGTGCATATTTGATCCTGTCAGTGCGGCTCTAGTCTCCGGAGTAAAGAATGGCCACCCTGGATGCAGTACAACATTTGCCTCCTATTCTTCATGCGCGGGCTTCCTCTCCTTCCAGCTTACCATCGTTGGTTACGATATTGCGGGCCACAGTCGTATCTATCTTACGCCTTCGAACGTTGAAACCCACTGTCCTATATGTAACTATGATTCTATTATGTCGTGGCAGTGGGAACGTGCGGGCCACGGTACATCAAATAGCACGCCGTCTCTCGAGAAAATGCGCGTTCAAGACGTCGACTTATACAAAGTGGGTTTCAACCCCCAGAAAATGAAATTCTGCTGTCGTATTCCGAGGTATGTCGGATTTGAAGCCATAGACCGCGTCCATTTTCGCTTACACCGTCCTCATCTGCCCACGACCTCAGGTTGTTGTGTGGTGAGTTTGGGGGGTCGTTTATTGTATGTTGGGTATTCCTATGGGATTATTATCTAGTCCACTGCTTGACCCACAGTGCCGTGACGTTTGGAGTCTTGGATGCAGCGACAAAGGTCCAACTCACTAATAGTGATGCTATTGTAATCCCAAGAATAGCATCTAGCGACTCGTTCATCGTACCTGTTACGTATTGCGGGTTTCTTCCGACACGCACTCACTGTGATTATCGAGGGCCGGCTCGGCCAAGAACATGGTTCATAGTTCATAAATGTGCTTTTTTTTCTGAGAAAAGTCAGCTTAAAGCACGCATCGCTAGAGGATTTCCCTTCGGCGTTCCTTTCCTCGCAATTCCATAATTATGACGTTTTAGCTAACCCCTGAGAACCAGTCAAGGCGTTGGCGGGAATAGCCATCGCATTATGTCCAGAGCATGAGTCGATGCCGCGGCAAGTGGATGCTGCTTTAGCATCTAAAAGTACTACCGACGAAGTCATAATCGAATGATAAATGGAAACCTCATCGGAATCAATCAATATAAGCGTCTTCAAAAGTTCATGTGACGGGGGATCTCGCAGACCGACGTCTTTTCTGAATTCTCCGTAGGAGATCGTTAGGCTTCGGCATCCGATCTTGACTTATCAGAGCAATGGCCAAATTCAACAGGCTTATCGGGAAGCATATCGTTGTCCTCGGGGGCTCCGGCGGAATCGGCCGTGCGATAGTTGAAGCAGCCATTGAGTCTGGCGCCCGCCTGACCCTCGTCGGATCATCACAGAAGACCGCGGACGCTGCCGTCTCGTCCGTTAAAGCCGAATATCCAAAAGCGCAGCTCGTGGGCCTGGGGTGCGATCTATCTCAGCCGACCATTGAACAAGACCTCGACGCTCTGCTTACACGTGCCGCTCAACCCAGCGGCGAGATCGACCACATCATTCTCACGGCTGGCGAAAGAGTCCCGTACGTCGGTCTACAAGATATCACGAGCGACGATGTATTCAAGGCTGCTCATATGCGCTTCCTCGTACCCCTCATGGTAGGAAAGGTCGCGCAGAGACATCTCACCGGTGCGACGAATGGAATGCCCGGCGATGGAAAGAATAAGAGTCTCACCTTTACCTCTGGTACGATTGCCACGAAGCCTATCCCAAACTTTGCCATTGGCACGTACGTTGCCGCAGGGCTAAACGGAAGTAAGTTCTTTCGAATCGCGGGGCCTCCTTGCTCATAGCAGAGTTCTTTAATTCTCCATTCGTACTCTACTGGATAGATCATCCACCATCACCACTTCTATAAAACCCGCCAGCTTCACAGACATTGCCACGACAATCAAATAGCTAACAACTCTCTCAGTGATGCGTAATCTAGCGCTAGATCTCTCGCCAATCCGCGTCAACGCCGTCGAGCCCGGGCCCGTGAACACGCCGCTCTGGGACGCGGCTTTCGCAGGTAGCGGCACAAGTCGCGACGATGGGCTCCA
The DNA here is from genome assembly GCA_022385655.1 of Xylaria intraflava. Lineage (NCBI taxonomy): Eukaryota > Fungi > Ascomycota > Sordariomycetes > Xylariales > Xylariaceae > Xylaria > Xylaria intraflava. Next base: position 53,065 of record MU279899.1, on the reverse strand, counting down.
GAAGATGTTCAGCCGTCTACCCGTCGGCAAAGCCGCGACCACCGAGGAAGTTGCCGAGGCTTACATGTACCTCCTACGAGACACGAACGCGACGGGTGAAGTAGTAAAGACGGGAGGCGGATCGCATCTTATCTAGGGGTGGTGGGGATCGATTTCAAGCGTCGTGGAAGACAATGGGAAAAGTCAGCGTGTTTTGGATACATCCCGCTATACATTTCAACTACGCCGTTTCACCCCTTTTGAGTCGTAGCAATCCGGTATCTGAAGTGAAAGTGCCAGTGTCATTTACATATGCCTTCGGTCTGTTCCCTTCCAAAAATAGGGGCGAATGGATACCCCAATGAATCCCCCTGAAACCCCTGGAAAATATGATTGATTGACGTATTCCGTATACCAGCCCCGTTCGTCCACAACAGCACAAATACACTTTTTAATTTCGCCGCGAACTATACTCACCGTCAGTCCCCATGAGCAGATCTACAGCTCGCCCCAGAGCTCATCCTCGCCAGCATCATCGCTAGGTTCCACCTTCTCCTCGCCGTCCTCGTTTCCCATATACGGCGCCAGCCTCTCGGTAAGCTCGTCGACGGAGATCTCCTCGTCCGCCTCGACCCACGCAGCCCCGCGCTTCGGCCCGTGCGGCGGGATAAGCACCGAGTTGACGACCTGCACAACGCCGTTCCGCGCAATGCCGTCCTCGATGGCGACGTTCGTGTACCCGTTGACGCGCATATTGACAAAGCGGTACCAGCGCGCCACGTCGACCGACAGCGTCTCCTTGCCCAGGAGGGTGGGCAGGTCGACGTGGAAACGGCCATTCCCGTCGGCATCCTCGCGCGGGTCCTTCAGCCCGTAGAACTCGTCAGAGTACAGCGTCTCGTTGGCGACCATGTGGTACTTCAGCAGGGCGCGCAGGCAGCGGATGCCCTGCTCCGTGTTGAACAGGAAGGCGTTGGCGGCGGGGCCGAGCTTGCGGAAGGCGAGGTTCGTGGGGGCGAAGAGGGTGAGGCCGGTAGAATTGTGGAGTCCGCTGCCGTGCTCGCCGTCGCCGTGGTGGGGAAGCAGGCCCGTCTTCTTCGCCGCTAGCTCCAATGTCGAGAACATGGACGGGAATAGCGAGATGATCCGTCTGGCTGGCGGTGGCGGCACTAGGATGCTGTCCACGGCGTGGATGACGCCGTTCTTGGCGTACTGTTGTCGCGTTGTTAGTTTCTTTGTCTGAGGTTCTGCGGGCGATATTGAGCTGGGTAGGAGGTCTACGTACCATGTTCCCGAAGATCACCTTGCTGTAGAAGTTGATCCTAAGTCTCAGCAAGCTGATGCTGACCCTCAATCGCTGAGGTCGGCCGCCCAGCGCCTCTCCTTTGAGGGCCGTGGGCAGCGTGTGCGAGGCGAACAGCTGACGGATGGAGCAGTTCCCGGGCACTATGTGGTATTCGATGATCTTCTTGAGGAATTCCTTAGGCAGCTCTTTGTGGTTCTTAGGAATCTTCTTGAAGGCCCTGTCGGCGGGGACAAGGACCGTCACATTTGCGTCAGTGCTGTTCAGCATTTGCACAATGTCCGGGAAGTCTTCCACGAGCGCGGCGAACTTCCGGCTGTGTTTTGATTCCTGGATTGCTTCGTATATGGTCAGGTTCAGCTTGCGGTTATGGTACGGATTGTTGACGTTAGTATCAAAGTTTTCGGCACTGAAAATGCCATCGGATTGATCGGTATCGATGAGGATCTCGAGCAGGCTGGCCTCCGATACCTCATCGATAAGCTTCTGTGTGCCTTTGCTGATGGCATTGGCCGTCTCCTCGACTGTTGATCGTAGGCCGTGCCACCAGTCTAGAGCTGTTTCGTCCACGGGTTTCTTCACCTCGAGAGCTAGTTGCTGGGCCGTCTCGTAGTCCGGGATGACGATGGCGGTGGCCATCACCGCCGCGAGCGGTAAAAGATTGGCATATCGCATTGTCTTTCCTTTCAAGCTTGAAGCTGAGCTCGGTTTGCTGTGGCGAGACCTATATACAAGTACCTACGCTATTAGCTCCATCATATGAAAACTGCATCGATGTGCGATGGATGGAAAGGGGATCGTACTTCGGATTTGATGAATGGTTGTCGGCTTACGATATGATTCAATTGTTGTAAACAGTCGAGCCAAGGCGGGGACTAAACATAAATCCTCGTCGCTCTTTGAGCTCAACTCGGAATCTTCAATGTGCTGACGTCACGTCACAATAAGCACTATAAGGCAGTCGGACTGCAGATGGATTGCGACCGGCTTCTTTCTCTGTCTCCGATTCCGAGCCTTCCTCGGTCGGACCGATGGAATTCTCCTCTACAGGCGCAGTCCTATATAGATGTAGCAGCCGACCAACGTTCCCGCATTTGCGTTCGTGTCCGCGTCATACATATCGAGTAGTGAGAAGCTGCCCGGCACGTGTCTCCATATACTGAGTAGCAGGTGCGGAATACGGGATGTACATCATGCACTGCTTATGTACATTCGTATTTCGTATAGGGGAACTGACTCGGGGATTCTGGAGCACACCTACGTCCATCTTCAACCGTAGAAGAGGGTTAGGGTATTCTTATACTCTGCTGAACATCTATACCACAAGGCCAAAGCGAGACACCTCTCCCAGATGAACGAAGTGAAGGATAGGCGGCTTAAGGGATACCTACAGGACTTGTATGTTCAGGTAACGATAGGCATGCCGCACAAGTGGGAGGATGACTGGAATACCTCGACTACCTTACACTAGTCTAGGTGCCTAGATAGTACGTGGTGACGGATGGGCGTATGACGTTTTGTTACGCTCTAGTTATCGAATTCGCCTTATAATTAGATATTGCCCAGCTTCTTCAATTCAACGGCACGCACATACCCAGAGAGCCGTTGTGGCAGCCAGTACAGACAAGAGCAGTCTAATGGACGAGTATCGATAATTTCAGAGCCTATAAGTCACCAGTGATCATTACATGTCTTTCCAGAGACCAGAAAACGTGCTCAGCGACCCGTCGCCTGACAATGCGACCGCGGGAGGGAATGTATTGTTGACGGTGCAAGAGGAGCTGCCTGACCGAGGTTGGAGGTGCCCCAGAATCGCGTTTCGCGTTCCGGCATGCTTGAGTCAGTGCCGGGCAGTCGGAAAGTTCCGAAAAACGCTCTTGTTATAAGACCGCGGTCGAATGACACAAGCCAAAAGGTTTGGGCGTATAGACCCGAGTTTGTGCGTGCTTGTGCATGACACCTTTATCCTAGAGTTCGACCTGACCCGTTGCTCAGCCACATAACCTCTTCAAACGTATAGAAAAGGTGTTGTAGGGGTGTGACCACTATTTGATGGCCGAGTAGTGCGGCAGGCCGAGCGATATGACAAAGAGCTTTGCTAGGCGAGCATCCCCGGAATTGCTACGCGGGATAATAAACACGTTATGCGTGTAAGTATGCCGACGATGTCTGTCGCCGTAGCCTGTATCCAACGTTGTAAAGACAAATAACTAATGAAAATCGAGAGCAGTAATCTGCACGCGTTCTCTGTAGTACTCGGCAATTAGAGATCTCAAAATTACCTTTTTTTTGCCGGGTTCGCCAGTACACCCAATGGTAGTAGTACCGCCTTGATTGTCTTCCTAGAGAAGCGTAGCACTCCAATACTCACAGAGGTACCATCGGTGGTGCGTGATGGGTATGTGTTTGGCTAACAACCCATTGTAGGTAGGTAGAAATAGAGAGGCCACCCTCACTAATAAGTCCAGGGAATACAGGTATAAACAGTCATTTCACCGGCCAGCGTTTGTGGCAAGTCGAGCATTGAACAATGTCCCAGTCTTTATAGAAACGGCTGAATCCATGTCTTAGGAATTAATAAGAAGAGACGCACGCATCATCCCAGAGCACAGCATCCATTGTGTGCCCGGAAGCTACACTGCCCAGCAGGCCCGTACCTGGACCTTACGGACATTGTTCACCCATCCAGGGTATCTTGCATGGGCCCATATGGTTACCATATCGCCAATTCTCAGGCTTCTGACGAAGCTGCCATCCCCAGTATTGGATCCACGACCCTTTTCGTCCAACTCTTGGCTTGCGCTAGACTCGGGGTCGATATCGTCTGTCCAGGACCATTCAACGTGGTGGCGTTGCCAATCATCTGCCGCGACTAGATTACATTGGATCTTGTGGTCTGCTGCTGGAAAAAGTTGATGATCATACTCGGATAAATTCTCCTTGAGGGGTGGCCATACCGGACGCATGGAACACGTGGTTGGTACTCCCTCGGAGGCGTTGGCGGTTCCGTCCTCGGAGTTTTCCATGCATTCGGTTGAGCCTGGAAGAGTGTGAGCAGCGACGCGGTATAAAAGAAATACCAGTATTAAGCTCACATATGTGACCCTTGTCAAATCGGTCGATCCCAGCATCGAACCACGTCCAAGAGGAGCGGAACGTATCCTTTGAGCCATAATCGCCGCCCCAGCCTTGATCCTTACTGGTAATGTCAAAGACAAGCTTCCTGAGTGGGTGAGCCAGGGTTAAGGACGGTCCCTCAATGAAACGCTGAAGCTCCTTTCGCGAGTACTCCTCTTCTAATTTGAACGCAGGGGCTTGTGTCTGCCAGCGTTCTTGGTCGTTCGAATGCCACGCAGTAAGGCCCATTGGTTCGGTTCGAAGCTAATGATCTCGGTCAGCCGAAGCAGTGAGATGGGCTCCATCGTACATCATCCAACTACTAACAAGGAATTGATTTTCGCGGCCACTGGCACCGTAGACCTTGAATTGCTCATTGGCGGCCACTGAGTAATCGATACTGGCCACCGAACAAACCCAATATTCGGCAAGGTCCATGACAATGTCAACTATTTCGGGTGGAAAGTGGGTGGCCTTGGCCAGAATACGTTTGGCTTCAGCGCATTCTTCCGGCGTGGTTTCCCAGGCATTGTTGCGCTCGGGTGGTCGCGCCGGACGGGCTGGCCCGCGGAAAGGTATAATTATTCTTCCTCGTCGCATCAGGTTGCGGGTTGATCAGAGGCCGTTTCTATCAATGTACTATGTGATGAAGGTAATATGCTTCACCTAGGGTGTAGAAGAAGAGGTGGGCATCAATCTTGTACCCGATCAGGCCCCGTCATATAATACCTAGGCAACCGAGTGACGTTTACTGGTTGCTGGGACGGTGGGTGTGCATTGCTGCCTTGGAAGAAACACTGAAGCCTGGTAGGTCGGAAGATGAGTCACGATAAGTTTATCTATGCGCAATGCAAGCCGCGTTGGAAATTGGTCTGAGGGGAGGAACAACAAAAGATCGGAGATCGGTGACGGTGACATCATCTCATGGCGTGGCACGAATTCGGGATCAGGTATTATGCGGTTAGTGGGGTTAGGTAAAGTACAATTTGATCGTATACCGTTATAAACAGTGCAATCTGTACGGTGTCTTCTGTGCTTGTACTATCAGAAGAGCTTGCGCCATAACCGTATGGGTACCTACCAGTATAGCTTGCCCACGCCGAACACCGAGGTAGATAGTCCGTATATTACTAATCATGTACGGACGTACGGGAGACGGATTTGAATTAAATTGGAACCGTAGACCGCTATAAGTCCGCTATAAATGGTCGTCACAGTGGACTTATAGCTGTCTATTGTTCCCATGTAATTCGAATCCGTCTTTCAATCCCGTCTCTATCGCTAAGCATCTATTCCGTATATCGCAGGCCGATAGGCACCTACCCCTACCCTCCGGACCGGTAAAGGTGAGAGAAACCCATGATCGGCTTCTTGGTGCTTACTTGCTGACCAATCAATGGTATGATAGGGATAAAAGTTGTCTCAAAGAGCTGAATTGCGAGCCGCCACAGGCTCATAGAGCAGTCAGTCGGCAGTCAAGCTCAATATGGCAGCTCAAAGACACAGCATCAGAGCCCTTCAATGGACCTCAGCATCTTTACGATCGACAAACCCCAGGATTGGTCTTTCGCAATCCCCGGGATGCCATGCACCACGCGTAAGACCAGCCTGGAACCCGAACATCAGTTATGGAGCACGGCCTTTACACGTGCTGCCTCCCAAGCGCTCCAACACCAGCCAAGGCGAGGCCTCAAATCCGGCCATGGCATTCCCTTGCCTTGATGCACTTGAAATGAGGTCCGCAAACCTGGAAGCAAAGTCTCTGTCGAGCGGCCCCGAGCCCGCATACACTGTCGGCGCTACTGAAGTCTTCCACTGTATAGAACCGTTCCTCCTTGATTGGGGCGGTGTTTTGCCCGAGTTTGACATAGCGTACGAAACCTGGGGGCGGATGAACGCCGATAAGTCAAACGTTATCCTCTTGCATACCGGTTTGTCTGCTTCTTCTCATGCACACTCGACCGAAAATAATCCCCAACCTGGATGGTGGGAAATGTTCATTGGTCCCGGAGGGTGCTTGGATACCGACAAATACTTTGTCATTTGCACCAACGTGATCGGAGGTTGCTACGGGTCGACTGGGCCAAGCAGCATTGATCCGGCTGATGGTGAGAGATATGCCACTCGTTTCCCCATTCTCACTATGGAAGATATGGTTCGGGCGCAGTTCAAACTACTGGAGCATCTGGGTGTTGAAAAGTTGTATGCGAGCGTGGGTTCAAGTATGGGAGGCATGCAATCTCTGGCAGCAGGCGTTCTATTTCCTTCCAAGGTTAGTCGTATCATCTCAATTAGTGGATGCGCGCGAAGTCATCCATATAGCATTGCCATGCGCCATACTCAACGACAGGTTCTGATGATGGATCCCAACTGGAATCGTGGGTTCTATTATGGAAAGGTCCCGCCACATGCCGGGATGAAACTGGCACGCGAGATCGCTACGGTTACTTACCGGTCTGGCCCAGAGTGGGAACAGCGATTTGGCCGGCGGCGAGCTGATCCTACCAAACCGCCAGCATTGTGCCCCGACTTTCTCATCGAAACATACCTGGACCACGCCGGCGAGAAGTTTTGTTTAACTTACGATCCCAACAGCCTTTTATATGTCAGTAAGGCTATGGATTTATTCGACCTCGGCCGTACAAATCAAGAAGTCGCTGCCCAGAGAAGAGCTGAGCGCAAGACACTGATCCAATCCGGCTCCAAATCCAGAGTCAATGATGCATCGTGCAGTCTGACGTTACCGGATTTGCCTTATGCCGAACAAGCGGATACCGAATCGAGGGTGGACGAGTCCGGTATAACTATCCCGGCAGACTCTCGGCCGCCAGAGGATCTCATCGCCGGACTGGCACCGTTAAGAGACATACCGACCCTGGTGATGGGTGTCGCAAGTGATATACTCTTCCCTGCCTGGCAGCAGCGTGAGGTTGCCAATGCACTTCGACTGGCTGGTAATAGGAACGTTGGGCACGTGGAGCTAAGCGAGGAGCAGAGCATGTTTGGACACGACACCTTTCTGCTGGATCTCAAGAACGTCGGGGGGAACATCAAGAACTTCCTTGGGTAGTGTAGTGAGCGCACAAGGCCGGCGAACGGCCGGAGGTATTGCAGCTGAGACGAGGTGGCCTGAATAGGGACATTGCTGCACACTATCTACACAATTTTCCCTCGAAGTCCTAGGATAATGTCGTTCTGCAGTGTTTAGCCCGGGTATTTGTATTTAACATCGAATGCGGCCTTGCTTGATGCTTTGAAGAACCCTGATCTCCAAGCATTCCGTGTCAGCGATAGGTATTCTGCTTTGTCAGCTAAGGCGTTTGATACCGTTTGATAAGCGGATCTGCAGTGTTTCCAGGTTCTCTGATCCGAGACGAGAGCCCTCGGTTGGCCGCTGGACCGATAGCGGCCTGGACATTACCATTGGGTACCGTCTGACTGCACCTGACTGCAATTGACTGCACCTGGCTGCACCCATCAGCACGGGCCAACCTTGTTTGGCGATAATATACCTATTCCCGTTAGTACGCTACGGTAGTGCAGCTACATCCGTACGTGAATATACTTCCAGGGAACCCCACATCCAGCAAGAAGGTACATGTCATTCATCGAGAAGGAACGTGCAACTACCGACTAGCAACCTGTAGCTTCTTCCATCTTCTCGACGCGTGTGGCAACCACTGCCCGATCCCATCTCGCAAGACTCCCCTCTTGTCACCTGCCTACCGTCCCTTTTCTATAAAAGGGTCGTGCCTGCTGCCTTTGATTGAACTCGCACTTGCACTTGCACTTCACACAATCTCAACCCAAGACCCGGGACCTCGTCATTCATCTTCATCCCAAGTCCCGCTTCCTCTCCACCAACCCCTCATCTGGCATATTCCCGTCCTCGGCCTTAGAACCGCGTCCCTCGCGTTCCTTTGTCCTTTCGTCCTATCGTTTCTCGCGATTTGCGTGCTATTAGACGAAAGCATACGCCACGCATCTCCATATCACCTCGCACTCTTCGTCGACTATCGATCACATCTCGATATCTCGTATCTTTGGGCCCCGCGGCCATCTTCGCCGTCTTCAGGCCCCTGAGACTCCTGTTCTTGCGTTGGCAATCCCGCCAATTTAAGCCAAGTACGCTGGTGCCTTTTCATAACAACTCTGATATCACCCCGCAGCTATTTCCCGTCGGACACATCATGGATCCCACTATCACGACAGCCTCTGATCCTGTTGTCAAGGTTGAGCCTGGATACGACCTCTACGACTCGGACGACAACATGCCTTCTGCCACAACGGCCACTCACCCGCCTGTCAAGGCAGAGCCCGTAGTGGACTCCCATGGCGATGGTTCCGACGGCGACATCGACATGGAGGACGCCCCAGCAGGTACCGACCCTGATTTCAAGGCTGAGATTGAGCTCGGGCCGGATCATGACAACTATGAGGCTGGAAGTCGCGTCCAGTCTCCTGTCGCTCCCGCCGCTGATCCTGTTGTTAAGACTGAGCCCGAACCGGATGCCTATGAGGCCGACGGTAATACTCATTCCACAGTTTCAGCACCCCTTAGCCCTTTGATAGTCAAGCTTGACGCTCCCCAAACTGTTCGAGTCCTTAACATGGGCCGCACTAAGGACAAGAAACTAGTCCGAATGCAGGACCAGGGTCGAAGTGTTCTTACCTTGTGCCGAATTAGCAGCCGTGGTGGGGATGCGAAACACACACAAGAGATGGCAAACCGCTTTGCTGACGCTGAGTTATATCTCGATTGGCTAGAAACGAGTCTGGACATGACTCCCCAAATCCGATTCGTCACAAAGGTCGATCTGGTCCTCCAGAACCTGACGGATCCGAAGAATAACATCCCAGCAAAGCTGGTCAGCAAAGCGCAGACTCTATACGACAGATACACAGCCGAGAACTGGGGCGAGGATGTGGTCGTTGATGACGACACCGATACACCCACCGCCCCCGAGCCAGTGATGGCATCGGCAGGGACAGCCATAATTGGGGAAATTGAACTTCCATCGCCAAATGACCCCATCTTCGGTGAAGGCGGCATAATGTATGGTATTATCATCGATAACAGTGGCAAGTCAAGAGTCTACCGTCTCCGGCCGGATATTCATCGCAGGTCGGCGAAGGCTTACGGCCACAATGGCATCGCCCTGGGCACCTGGTTCCCTCTTCAGATCAACGCTCTTTTCTGGGGCGCACAGTGAGTATTGCCGAATCCCTTTTGCCATCCGCATGCTCCCGAGCTGCCAACAACCAAAGGATGGGACGAACGTCTCGTCATAAGTGGTAATGACTAACTCTTGAATTATTAGTGGTGCTCGTATGGGTGGAATCGCTGGCAGCGTGATCACTGGAGCATGGTCGATCGTCGTTGCCAGCGCATACGAAGATCTCGACAGCGATCTTGGTGACACCCTCTACTACTCTGGCTCCAACAGTCACACCAATGACAACCCTCACAAATCGGCACCGCCGAGCGCAGGCACGAAGGCTCTCCACGCCTCTATAGCTACCGGGAACCCCGTTCGCGTGCTTCGATCCGGAGGTGCGGGCAATAACAACCGTCAGCGAGGTCGAATTCCGACTGGCCCTAGAAATCCCAACCAGAATCGATATCTCCCGTCCTGCGGTTTACGCTACGATGGCCTCTATCGCGTCACGCTGTTCCGCCAGAGAGTCAACAAGAAGCATGGTCTCTATGACCAGTTCAAGCTGGAACGCCTCCCGGGTCAGACGCCACTCCTGGAGTTGCAACGTACCTCTCCTACTGCCGATGAGGTTGCCGCTCTAAACCGTCTCCGTGGAAAGTCCTGATGCTTGCAAGAGCGGCGAGGCGGATTCGATGTCGGAAAATTAGGTATGTAATCGTCCCGCATACTAGATAAGCGCTAGGAAGATTCCCGGTCGGCGCCACTTCACTCTCAACTTACCTGCTTTGTTTCACAGCCTTGTGCATACCTAATTTCACTACACAACTACAGCTGAGACATGTGCTAATATTAGCAGTAGCAAATTAGCACACAGTATCTGGGCACAGTACCTAGAGATATTGTGAACAATGAAAAGCATTCTGTTGTTTTAGAACAAGAACAATGAAGCATTGCAGTTGTCATGATTTTTTTATGTTTCAGGTTTTTATTTCAGTTTTTGCAATTCAAGTGACTTCAATTCGAGGTTTAATATTTCGAGTTTTTATTTCAAGTTTTTATTTCAAGTTATGAATTTTTATAACGCATTTGAATTAATCATAAAAATCAAAAAAAAAATCAATTAAAATTGATGATATTTAGTTTGTTTGATGAATATAATTTAAAAGGGGTTTGATATGGGGGATAATTATATATAGCTAAGATAAATTATTCACAGAATGCAAACCCATAATTTATCTTTCATTTGAAGAATTAAATTTCAAGTTTATATAATTAATTTGTTATATAATTATGAATGTCATCTACAGCACACTTGAGGTACACAACAAGGAAATGACATGAATATTTTTATTAGGAGAGCGCAAACCATAGCTGACTAAGTAGTTTGAGTAACTTAGAGGGTAACTGCTGCTATACAGCGCAAGCTACCTAGCCAGCAACTGCCCAACTTATGCCCCAATTATGTTGATGGTGGTAGGGAGGTTAGTGTGAGCCGGCAGCACCCTTCTTTCCTTGTCACCCTCTTCCTCACCGGCAGCCATCCTTATAACAATTCATCTGACTTCTCACACACAAACCACACAACTAATTGTTCAATTCCCAATACACGAACTATCCAATCAGATAATACAATCTCACTGTTATATGCATGACATCACGTCGTACTGCGCAAGATGCCATGTCTGGTGAATTTCTGAGCTGTATTACATGGACCTTATCAGCACGTGCCATGTCACTTCGGACCTTGTTAGTGTGATAAGGGCCTGTACAGCAGCTAAGTTCGGGATGATAGTTCACGAATAGCGCGTAATAGAGGCTTGGAACAATAGTTCAATTCAACTAATAATAGAATATGGTCGCAAAAGCTGCTATGCCCTTCTAATTCTCTCTTCCCGGGTCGGGACTGTGCTCGCTTCTTATGCTCTCTACCCAGGGAGTGCTATAGTGTTTTCAGTAGCTACGATAGTTCCTTCGTGCCCTCTAACGCTGAATCTTGGAGCTATACGTGCTGTGCTGTGCTAGGATTCGAATCCTGTATCGTGAATCACCACGGTGGGCATACATGTGGGTTGGCTATTCCTGGGGTCTTGGTTTCCTGGAATCGCTTTTCTATATACTCACCGACCCCACTTGGCTTCAGAACGCGATGGAGAGGGCCCAGGATCACCGGGCCCTTTTCCAAGAAATTATTAGTATGGTAAACTGGTCCTCCTGACTCACGAAACGCGTTTTTCGCCAAGTTCTGAGAACACCTAGGAGCCCGACATAGACGGAATCGATGCGACAATTCAGTGCAAGTTCCAGGCATCTTCCGGGCCGCTGTAGGGGCCGGTATAGGGCCTGAAACTGCCGGGTTAGGCCCGACATCGCAGATGACGTGTTTTCGGCGATTGCTCGCCCTGCAGGCCTTGTATGCGAGACCTGAAACATGCTATCGTGTAGAGAAAACTCTTCCGGTCGCGATGGATGTGGTTGCGTCTCCGTAGAACCAACCGTTGTTGAAATATCGGCGAATTAGTGTGGCCCTCCCGGGTAGGTCCTCCCGGAGGGGCTACCCGGTAGGTGCCGGGTCATTCTGACCCCTGGACTGCATCAGTAGCTTGGGTTAGGATATCTTCATGGGCATTGCCCGTAACATCGGGAGACGTGTTGATCTTCATAGTTCCCTGGAACGGGACGCCATAGAGGGTGAGAGCCCCGTAGTGGAGAGACATCGCGATATCTCATTGAGCCACAGTGGTTGAGCCGACATATACTAATGTGTGAAGGAGGAGACAGCTCCTCCTAACAAAGCCCGACTCAGTCCCCGAGATAAGGGGGCTCTGAGGCTAAGTTAGTTTAGTAGCGCGTGTTAGCAATGAGGCTCAGTTGAAGTGCCGTGGCTTGAGAGGGATGGGTCCCATGACTCACTGTCTAGGACGGGTCCATATGACAATGTGTCCATATGACAGAAGATAACCGTTGGTCTCCCGGGCCTATTATTCGGGGCTATGCGAGTACTCAGTACTCGACTTTTTTTTACCACTCCACAAGTCAAATGACCAAAAATTTTATAATTAGGAAATTGCCCTCCTTCAATCAATTAAAGCCATTGAAATAGTAAAGCGAAAGACATATGGAAGTGCTGGTGGTGTGTACAGTCTCCGTAGGCACCACCCTTTTTCTCTACTACGACGGTCAGACTATCTATTAGCTAAATAGCCTACCCGACTTACCCGACCTAAGGGGTTGGTTCAGTATAGCATAGCGCATATAGCTATGAGATTCAGCGTTAAAGGCCACAAAGGAACCATCATAGCCACTGAAGATACTATAGCACTTCCCGGGTAGTGAAACAACCCCTTAAGCTGGGTAGGTCAGGTAGACTAGTAGCTAATAGCTAGCCTGACCTACGCAGTGGTGAAAACAGGAAATGATGCCTTCGGAGACTGTACGCACTACTAGCACTTCCATGGGTCTTTCGCATCATTACCTTGATGACTATAATCGGTTGAGGGAGGGCGACCTCCCGATCATAGGATTTCTTGTGATTTGACACGCGGAGTGGTAGGAAACGGTCAAGTACTCGCATTTCTTAGATAGCAAGCCCGGGAGAAAGGTGATCACCTGCACCCCAGTAACGACTAGGTTGGAGATAGGTTTTCTAGATAACGACCTTGGATAGGAGAAGGGCAATTCGCCGATCGTAGGTAGGAGAGCCAATATTTAGCTGGTCGGGAGGGTACGGGCGAAGTTGATGAAGACGGAAGTCAGTGGGAAAAGAACGCGTTGATATATTAGCGACTAAGTAAGCAAAAGAATGAAGCTATTTACACCCAAACGAAAGACCACCGCTAGCAGCAAGAGTATTGTAAGAGAAGGATTGGCCACCGTCTGACCACAACTAGTACCGTCTTACTTATACTCTACCTTCCACCTGACTGATGACTCCCCCTATAGTCAAGGGTGTCATTTTTCAACTAGGAAACCAACTATGCTAATTAAGGAGAGAGCAAAACGCCGATCGGGCCATTATCTCCGGATTCGCTCCTTCCAAGTGCCTCGTTTCAGTAGAGAACATAAGAAGTGAGCATAGTCTCGACTCAGGGAGAGGGAATTGGAAAGACATAGTGACCCTCACAACCATATTCTATTATTAGTTGAATTAAACTATTATTTTAAGCGCTATTTGTGAACTATCATTCTAAACTGAGCTGCTGTACAGACTCTTGTCACAACTTTTGATTCACAGTATGTATCACGGTATATCCACAGTGTATTACACTGTGTATATACTACCTTGAGATCATATCAATGATACTTTACCAGCATTATACAACCCCACTCTGATATTACATTAGATAAGCATTATATTTAATTAATGTTAATATAATGGTACATTCAATATACATATTTTTAATATTATGGTACCTCTGATATGAAATGCAATACATTCATGCAACTTCATTTTACTTTGCAGTAGCTTCACAATGTCACATCATCATGCAGCAAATAACTCGCATGACTCACACAAATGTAACGTTACATGTGAGTCATACCAAGATTTTAGAAAAAAAATGTAACCTTCATGCAACTCTCATGTAACCTTCATGCAACAATCCACTTAGTTCCCCACCAAAACTGTGCGAGATTTGGTAGCACGTGGACACTTGCGATCGACACGTAATTTTTTCAAGTCACGCGCACGGCGGGGATGGCGGAAAGCGACTCCGAAAAGAGGAATGGTCGCGGGATGACTCACCAGCATCGTCAATCAGATCGAAGAACCGATCGATGTAATTGATAATAAGTAGCGCGGTAGCCGATTGCTGCCGTACGAACGTGAAGGACGTGCAACACAGAAGGATTCACTAATCCTCACCGGCCTGGGTCCTGATTTGGCACTCAGGCCGGTTTTTATCTCGTGGGGGAGATCCCGACTGGGGATGTCTCCGCCGCGGAGTGATTGGCTGAGGGATCATTTGCTCTGCGGCGGCCTAGTGGCCGCGAGCGTTTGATTTCAATCGCTGCGACACAGGCAAATGCCCCCGGGCTCATCGCCTGCTTACGGGAAACGTATCTCCCGTGAGGACTGACATTAAGCCCATGGCTGAGGGCCGCGACTGGGTCGGCGACGTTTCATGACGCCGATGCTCGGTCGCCTTGATGAAATTGTCGAGGATTGGCCCTTGCGGGCGCTATCCCCTCTGATGGATTTGGAACCATACAGCGATAAGGAAATGCATGCGACGGAGGTCGTCAGAGCGGGATGGAACCCGGAGTGGAAGCTGTGGACAGGTCGAATGAAGCGCTGTAGGGGGTGGATGATGTGTCTGAATCTATAGAGGGAACGGAACGGATAATTGAATGACTCTGTCGAACTCTGTCTGGGAGTTATTTTCTCGGGAGAAAACGACCCTTTTTATAGACGAATCCGGTGGCACATGGGACGCACAGTCTCTAGAGCGCTATTTAGGGCTTTTTATACTGTGGACAAGAAGGCTTGAGAGGTGGAGCGCGGTGACTGTACTCATCCGCTCTTACGTCACGGTAATTCTGCTGTACTCACGTCCGTATACAGCGGCCGGGTCAGAGACAAAATCGCATGTATAACTCATAAGTCTACCTGGCCGCTCCCCGAAGCACGAAGGTCTCGAAAGTTCGAGCAGGGAACAGCTGGAACCGTCAACAACACCGACATCGCTGAGAAACACAGCGCCCACGCACCGACAATCATATTCAACATGATGTAACTACTCTATCTTATGGTGTGCGAGCTGAGTGCAGGCCTCCATCCGCTGAACCTAATGCGAAACCGACCCAACTCTAAGGGATCTGAACGCGAGATTGGCTTCTCCGGAGGTTTTCTCTCCGCCGTGTTCTGCGCCCGCGCATTGCCGGTCAATCATCATATGGGGAGAGCCGTTGTAAGGCCGCTGTCCTCTGGGCAACTTGGTAGCTGGGGGGAGAGTCCCGAGTGTAGTTGCGTGCTTCACGTCAAGGTCAACCAAACAGGCTTACTCAGATCAAGGTAGTTGGTCGCTCAGGTTCGTTGTGAAGGTGAGTTTCACAGTCACCAGTCAGAACCTGGGGCGGTCGGTCATGGTACTCAGAAAGACTCACGCTACTAATAGCTTCGAGACTCAAGGCCTCAGATGCAATAGACACCTAGCACTAGCGTCCATAGCTATGGATGATTGCCATGACTCTCGTCGCCAGCGAAGTTCCTTCCATGTATGGGATAGAAGTTTCCTTCGCAAATATACGGGACATGACGCTCCAGTCACCGGCCACAATCAGTGTTCCGGATACCTACATGCTGGTCGTTTTCGTGCCCTTGAGCCAATCGATACCCCTCTCAAGCCAGGTTTGCACGGACATCTCGAAAACCTGCTCTTAATTAAGGTAGTGGGGATAACCAGCCAGTTGGAATATGTGGAGTGAGCTGGCCAGGCATGTATCGACATGTATCAGAGACGAACAAGGATCTCGAGGACGGTGACAGCTGGGATGCTCGTCCAACCGAATACTTACGCAGGTACACATCGAGATGCCGGATCAGCATTTTGTGTAAGTGACTAGTCAACTTGTGCTTTTCTTTCTTTTCTCCACCCGGAAATCAACCGCGCAATCTAGCAAATCGGGGCGCACTATAAGTAGAGACGCGCTCTCGCTCGACGCGACACCCACAACACCCACACTCCTCACAAACTCACAACGTTCAAACTCACAGGATCATGGCACCAGAAGTCAGCAAAGACGCAGTCTTGAAGCGGGCCTTGGACGTCGCAGACGAAGAGACTCTGCGCATGGTTCTGAAGGCTATGTGTAAGGAGTCGGACGTGTGTCGCAAGGCGGCTATGGATCGGATGCTCATATCGCGGAAGCATACAATTATAGAGCTATCCGACTCCTCGGACGAGGACAGCGATGCGGAGGAGAAGCCGAAAAAAAGGCAGAAGACGATCGACGCCGACGACGACACGCCCGTGTCGAGATACGAAAGGTGCGAGACCTGTAACGAGGTGTACGATGTCACGCTCAATGACAAAGAGGCGTGCCAGACGCACGAGGGTTAGACTGCCTATCTTTTGCCTACCTATTTTGTGATCGGTGTACTGACGCTTGTGCCGCCGTCTTTCCAGAGGATCCCCATCTCGACGAGTCTTTCTTCCCCGACGATGACCAAGTCAGGTATGACATTAACTCCATCGACGTCCACACGGACTGGCGACGTGACTCATGTCCAGAGGGATTTCGGTATGAGTGCTGCGATGAGGACATCGAGGGCGAGCCCTGCGTCATTCAAAGACACATTCCTAAGAAATGAGCGGCGATCTGGTACGTGAAGTGCCCTAATTCATACTTCGTTCGGCGTTGCTTATCCATGGGCAGATTTGTTCTTCTGCTTGGTTACGTGATGCCTGATGGCTTGCGTGGTGTATCTGGTGTACATGTATTTGTATGTCATCGGGAAGTTATACTGCCTGCCCACTCTACAGGGCAGCAATGCGTTCTGCGAGGGTGGAATACATCGCAGTGTACGGAATAATAAGTAATGATCAGTTCGGTAACCATCACGGTTTGTGGGCTTTATATGATGATACCGACCGGCAGTAATATGTGTATCTACCGGTATATTAGTTGATGGCAAACTATGAGGAGATCTAGACGCGCTGCTGCGCCAGTTTGAGATGACTGTGTTGGGGATATCATATTCCGGATTGGTAAAATACCAGGTGAGATAGTTGGTACGGAGTCAGTATCTTGTAGGTGACAGGTTAGGTCGGTACTTCGTGAACAGCCGACCAAAGATCCGATGCTCCCGTCTTCGTTGGCAATCGCCCGGTGTTAAGCTGGCTAACCTCATAAGTGACGATATCCGCCTAGCTCGGGGCAGCTATTGGAGTAGCTAACTTATAGGCGTTAGTATGCGTTAACGGGTTATACGCAGCGATACAGGAGAGAGCAACCGGTTGTCTCCACTTCGGTCTCCCATTCTCGTGTGTGACCGCCTTCATCGCTTCACCGGAACTTGCTTATCACAGAGAGATGGGCTCTCCCTATACTGCCTTTCGTCCCGTGCCCCGTAGTCGGTTTGCTTCGTAGTGTATAATTGTGCTGTTCTAATTCTCACTCCCGCAACCTGCTTGTCTCCCTATCTGCCATACCTACTCTACACTATATTATAATCTTAGCGGACTGTAGACCGCGGCCTTGTCGAAATCAAGATCGAAATCAAGATCGAGATCGAGCTTTCGTTCCATCTTGACGCCCCTCACCCCCTTTACCCGGATGCCCTATACCCTGACTAATCCACGTTCCGATCTAGATTCGACAAGCCAGGCTCGCACCCGGCAACGCCCATGACCTCATTGATTGTCGCTGCCGCCTGACAGCGTCCTGGAGGGAGCGCGCTTTTTACCAGCGCCAACCATCCTTCTCGGCCCGTCTGCTGCCTGGACAGGGTCCATTGCTGGAGCTGGCGGCTCTTGGAAGCCTCCCTCCCGAGAGCGTTGGAGATAGAGGAAGGACAAGAGCGGGCCCCCCGCTAATAACCCCGCGAAAATCGCCGTGGCGTCCAACACCTGGCCCAACCCTGTGGAAGCCTGGCGCCGTCGCGCCAGAGCTGACGGCGATCATGCTCCTGCTGGCCATGGTCCTCGCACGTCGCGCTGTTTCGCCAACGACAATCGCAGCGTCAAGGAAGTGAGACGGCCGGCGTGGAGCAGAGCAATAATAATCTACTCGTCAATCGCCGTCTTCGCGGTGCTCGTCCTGGTAAGCTGTGGGCTCCCGATCTCCATCTCTAGACCTAGGGCCGGCCGGCCGCGCCATTTAATTTAGGGAATGTATCTTTAGACTCTCGCTAGGGCTGGCACCCCCCGCATCGCATCATGCACATTGCGTCGTATGCATGACATACCTGCTCGGCTTAATTCTTTCTCTTGTTGCGTTTGTTCGTTCGTTGCGCTTCGACCCGTGCTAACTGCCCCTCCATATCAGCTTGCCCGGCGCCTGGTCTTTCTCTCAGATATCGACTTCCAGTGTCTTCATATATTTACGGGGCATCCATTCTCCCGGACCTTCTCCTCTCCGCCGGCTGTCATCCTAGACCCGCCCATCTGTGAGAGTCCGCACCCATTCGCGACCTCGCCGCCGATCTCCCCAGCTCCCATCATGGCGAATTCTTTGGCGGTAGAGACGAAGCGCATCGTCGCGCAGTTTGATTACACCGACGACAATGTGAACGAGGGAGTTCAGGAATTCCTTCGCCAGATGAGTACGGCCAAGAAACTCGCTCTAGACTTGAATGTCCCCGAACTCACATGACGTCGTTGATAGATGAGGGATTACATAAAGACGGTACTAGCATTAGTCAGATTCCGACCTATGTTACCGGTGTGCCGAATGGCACGGAAAAAGTCGGTGCTTGCCTTTTACTATCGATCTTCGATGTGTCGCTAATCATTTTGTAGGGGTTATATATGGCTGTTGATCTAGGAGGCACGAACTTCCGAGTCTGTTCGGTTCATCTCAATGGTGATGCTACCTTCGATCTTACATGCAACAAGGTCGTGATCCCGAAAGAGTTGATGGTCGCCAGAACAGCCAAGGAACTATTTTCGTTCTTGGCTAAACAGATAGAGCTCTTCTTGAAAACACACCACGAAGAACACTTTGAAGCCCATGTCCGCCGGCGGAGAAACAGCAAGGCGCCTACAGGATACGAAGACGAGAACATCTTTCAGCTCGGCTTCACCTTCAGCTTTCCCGTTCAGCAATCCGGGATCAACAAGGGCGCCCTTATGAGATGGACTAAGGGATTCGATATTCCCGACGCCATTGGCAAAGATGTCTGCGCTTTGCTGCAGGACGAGATTGATCTGCTCCATCTCCCCGTCAAAGTGGCAGCTCTGGTGAATGACACCGTTGGTACCCTCATGGCGCGTTCTTACGAGTCGCCTGGGAAGACTGCCACCCTTTTAGGAGCTATTTTCGGCACTGGAACAAATGGTGCTTACGTCGAGAAAATCACAAATATCCACAAGTCAATAGACGGTGAGTACGATAAATCAACAGGAGAAATGGTAATCAATACCGAATGGGGTTCATTTGACAACCAGCTCAACACATTACCAAATACTCCATATGACATTAAGTTGGACCGGGAAAGTGTCAACCCAGGTATGCAAATGTTTGAGAAAAGAGTATCGGGGATGTTCTTGGGCGAGATTGTCCGCCTCGCCCTTGTTGCTCTATACGAGACTCCCAACGTCTCCTTATTCAAGGACGCCGGCTCAAACGCCGACCACCCGAAATCTTCCACCAAAATTGAAAGTTCGGGCTTGTTCACGCAGTGGGGCCTTGATAGCTCTTTGATGTCAATCGCTGCGGCCGATTCCACACCTGAACTTTCAAATTTACGAAAAGAGATCGAATCCCAGCTCCGGATATACTCTGCTTCACGCGAAGACGCGCAGGCTTTCAAGGATATCGCCTACGCGGTTGGTCGCCGAGCTGCGAGACTCTCGGCTGTCGCGCTGGGCGGTATCGTCCTCCAGAGCGGCAGGCTCAAGGAGGGCAAGGACGACGAGCCCATAGATATTGGCGCGGACGGCAGTCTTGTGGAATACTACCCCAACTTCAGGGATATGGTTTACGAGGCGTTCCAGAGTACCGAGGGTATTGGTCCCGAGGGCGCGAAGCGGATCCGCATTGGCATAGCCCGGGACGGCAGTGGTGTTGGCGCGGCCTTGATCGCGTTAGTAGCGGCCGGCATGGAAAAGTAGACGACGAGCCAGCCCGCAGCCGGGGCCTTGCTGAATGAAGCTTGTAAGGAGGTTCTAAACCCGGCGAAACGGACGATGCTGGCGTGAGAGAGGTGGCCATGACCCATGGCGTGTACTAGCATGTATTGACAAACCGCGATGGCATTCCTCATTGTAATGAAATTATATCTCTTTCTGGGAAGAATTCATGGGGTTGGGGGGTTTTTTGTACGAAAGACACGACGTTAGATGAATCTCGATGGTTGTTTCTTTTTCTCTCTCTCTCTCTCTCTTTTTAAAACTCGTTCCGGTCTATGATACCTAGATAATCATGCTGATCGTGCTGCTTATGTCCTTGTATTTGACAACTTGGGTGCTATGTAATATCTCGCGCCGCGCTTTCTCTGGTTCGGGATTATTTGGCGTCTATGGCTATTTTTTTTTCTTATTCACCATCGCGGGGCGTCACGTTTTGTATATTTCGATGACGGGGTGTTATATTCTTCTCTTGTTCTTTGGGTTTGGGGGTGGTATTTAACGTGGCACGTTCACAGATAACGTTGGCTCGTTCCGCATGGCTACGATATACACACGTGTAATTTAAAAGAGTACGACGGGAGGGTTTTCATGCACTCGGGTCTGGGTCCTGGGAACTTGGCTCTTTGGGCGAGAGCGGGATGTTGTGAACGTCTTCTCGGACTATGTGTGTGCTTTTTTTTACCGGGTTTGGTTCCCGAATGCGGCGGCTGGGTACGCGCGGTCGCGCCGCTTGCGGCCGGTCGTGCTGCTGCTTCGCGAGCTTGCGCTGCTGCCTGTGGCGGGTACGGACAGGTTGCTGCTGCTGGGCTTCGATACTTGCATGTCGGATGGCAGATCGTTCCATTCGGTTTCGGGGCGCGTGTTCTGGAAGGATTGGCCTGGTGTGCTGCGGGTGCTGTTGGGTCGGGTTGGGTTTGGCGTGGTCGTGGTCGTGGGCGTGGGGGATGGGGCGCTGGGTAAGCTTGCGACGGCTGCCGTCACGCTGTTGCTGGGTCCTGTGGGGTTTATCTCTCCAAGATGTGAGCTGGAATTCTCTAGTCCTAGCACGGCACTGGGCCCGATCTCCCGGCGAACGATCCACGCGCTGTCGGGCTGTAGTTTGTGATAGTAACTCTTCACCTCCTCGACGCGCGTGAAGCCCCGCGCCGTGTACCATCGCAGGGCATCGTCGTTCTCGGTCCAGACGTGGGCCCACACCGTCTTGCACGCGAACGTGCTGCGCGCCGCGTCGGCGACTACCTCGTCCAGGAGCGCGGCGGCGAGCCCGAGACCGCGGTACGGCGACAGGAGGACGAGCGATTGGATGTACAGCGCGTTCGGCTGCGGGGCCGACGCCGTCGGGCTGCGGCGCGAACGCGGGGAGTCTACGGTTCCGGCGTGGAAGGGGGAGGGCTCGGGCCGGCACACCAGACCCCCTATTACCTTACCGCGAGCTGCGGGCCCGTCCTTGCTGTCGCGCCAGATGATCACGCGGCTGAAGGCCCCCGAGGATAGAGGGTCCGAGAGCCGGGCGTAGAAGGAATCCGGGTAGTTGACTGGTAGGAGGAGGGATGTGATGCGTCGAAGGGCCTGGACGTGCTCGGGCTGGACACACTCTATCGAGGCTTGCGGGTGGAGATTAGCTGGCCGAGATGGCGGCGCGACGGCCGTGACGGCGGTTGCGGCGGTTGCGGCGGTTGTGGTGGTTGGCGTTATACTTGTTGGCAGAAGCGGCAGCGCGGGTGACGAATTTAGGGACGTATTCTTTTTCTTATGAGCGGTCTTCGAGGCCGACGGGGGGCTTGTATATATGGGCTGCTTGGGACGGAAGAAGTTGCGTATGGAGGACTGGCCGGTGTTGGTATTGGGCAACGACATGATGCAAAGCGCGTGCTCTGATTTTGGAGTTGAGCCGCACAATAGCAATGAGAAAGGACGTCCTGCTCAGCGAGGCATCCGGGCGTGCGAGCTTTATACGAATGGAATACGACAGGTAGCATTGACTAAGGGTAGCCAGAAAAAAGAGGATGCAGGCAGTGGTTTCGGAAGACCTTTGGGTTTTCCGCTTCCGTCTGGCGAACCGCCCCAAAGTCTATAGATTCAGGCCCACCGAAGAGCGCGTTAAGTGCTCTGGCATGGCGCGAACCTGCTGGCGAGGTAGGTCAATTACAGGGCCAATTACAGGGTCAATTACAGGGTCGATTACAGGGTTAATTGCACTGTAAATCCGGTATATTTATACCGCTAAATCAGGCACAAGCCCCACGCAGCTACACCCGTTCCCGCCTGGTGTCTGGTAGCTTACCTACAGTTATCTTCGTGGCGTAGTTTGTAGTTACGTGCTCGCCTGCCATCTGATACTCTTGGTTCGAGTCTATCTCCTAGTGCGGATCCCAGAGTTAAACGTTATGCGGTGTATCGAATGACCCAAGAATGGTGTCTCTTGAACAACTTTATGTGATGACGGATTTAGTATACGGAATCGTGTAGGTAGCCCGTACGTCATGTCTATAGAATCCCTCCGGCTTTAACATACACGGTCGTTGGAGTAGCTATGCACTTAACAGAGCACTCTTGCCGTATTCTTTGCTTAGTCACCGCAGCGTAAGATGACGTGTTTGTCGTATCCAGCTTGCCATACTGCTGGGTCACTCAGGCGTACATAATGTAGTCTGTGCCGCTCCCTTATAAGCCCTCCTTTGGTGTAATCGAGTCGGTCAGTTGGCCGAGCAAGCCATTTGCCTGAACAATCGGTAGGCACCCAGGTCACTAAGGTAGAGACGTTTAGGGCGATGTCTCCCAGCCACTCGGAATACCTCAAAGAGCATACGTAGCGCCTAAGCCACCACCAGCGACAACTAAAATACATAAAACCGGGGGTGCTAACTGATAATTAGGTAATTACAGACCGTAGTCCGTACCCGGTGTACCTATAGGAAACCACCGCCGCGACCAGGTACCTTTCCCTGGCTCTCCGGGAGTGTCATACCCGTTAGGAGGTATTTCGCGCGAAGTACTTCGTACACTTGTAGATGAGCACGACGGGGTTGGTGGGTCTCGGACGGTTAACTAGAATTCCCTGGGATTCAGAATCGATCTGCCCGTCACGAGATATATATTCTCTCGCACGTCGGTAGTACCCGATATCTAGTCCGTACAGGCAGTCTCTATCCCGCCCTTCGCAGGGTACGTTACGCCTCATGTTGCCTCCGTAATATGTACAATATGTACGGTGCAAACATCAGGTACGGTCGAAGAAGAGTCAAACAGACGATTACCAGCCACTCATGGAGGTTTAATGGGAGGCAGGCATGTGTAGCGCAGTCCGTACGCTAGCGTACAAAGCACAGCGGGTATTCCCTCTTGAACGGCCGTTGAAACGGTAGAGAAATAATACGGGATACGGGAATACCACGACTCTGTCCGGTGTACGGTACGTAGCGGGATGTACCCCTAATACGGGGGAGATACATGAGCAGAGCGCTTATCTACATACAAGATATAAGTAGATACGAGGTACTACCCCACATTGCCGGTACAGGCACTGCCGTCCCTCCCCCCGTACCTGTACGGCTTAGGTACATCTGCGCTCTACTTCGGCCACTGAGAAATGTTACCAATCTTACCGTGGATATTCCCTTGGAAGACTTTCATCATTCCCTTTAAACTCATCTGGACCAGCTCTGCCTTGCCTTCGGAAAAGGAGGCTGCATTTACCGGTTTGTAAGAAGGACAGCATCGTTTTTTTTTTACCTGGAAAAAATCATCTCCTTATCAGTTCAATTCTTTGATGACCGTCTCTTCCCTTCAACGCTCGCTGACCCCGATTCCTCCTCCTTCACAACATCGAGATTCCCCATACACAAGTCCATCCATCCTTGTACCATGGCATCGTCTCTCACTACCGGCAAGGCAGGGGTCATCAATGCTCCTGATGATGCCGGAAATATGGAAAAGCTTGTAAGTCACCAGCCGTCCCCGTCCTGTGCTACGCGACCCGGCGCCCATGACGACCGCGACGACACCGCCCCGTCACTGACGCTTCCTCTACCACGCAGACACACGCTGTGCTTGATGATTTGCTCTACAACATCGTTCACGACTTATTAATCAAGGTCCATCGCGACGAGAAAATCGCCCGCGCCGCCACCGCCGCCATTCGCGTCGAAAAGCTAGCCGCCGATGCTTCGGACTCGTCTGCTACGGATGCCCGGCCCGATGTCAAGGTCGAGACCGACGCGGCCATATACGATGACGGCAAGGTACTACTCAAAGGAAACCCGCTGGTCACCACTAAGGACATTGTCTGTCCACGGTGCCATCTACCTCGACTACTGTATCCGACCGATGGAAAGGGCGCAAGAAAGCCTGACCCGAGCATTATCTACTGCAAGAAGCGCCCGTATATCGAGAAACCGGGCTTTGATATATACGGACAGACGTGGGTTGCGCCAGGACCGGGCAGAGGAAAGAAGAAGAAGGACCTGGAGAAGAAGCTTGACCCGAATACCCCCGCCGACACACCAACGTCAACACCGGAAGGAGGAAATACGGGCGGAAACGAAAGAGGAGCCTCTTCACGACCAGCTCACGTACTCACGTTTCCATCGGCCACTTGTAGCAAGTGCAAACGATGCATTCTCGTAACCCGCCTTAACAATCACATGGGCTCGTGTATTGGACACAGTGGACGAAGCGCTAGCCGAGCCGCAGCTCAGAAGATCAGCAATGGCGGCTCGAACGGAAATGGTGACGGAACTCCGCCTTCTAGTCAAAAGGGGACGCCGTTGCCAGGTTCCAGAGCTGGCAGCCCCAAAAAGAGGGACGGCGACGAGCTGGACGAGGATGATGCGACAGACAATGATGCTCACAAGAAGAAGAAGCTAAAGCCAATGGCTGCAAGTGTCAACGTGAACAAGAAACTCGTTGTCAAGTCCAAATTTGGCGCTGGCGTCCGGAAAGATAAGGTAAGATCCTCATTCATGATCAATACCCGCCCTATGACTTATTTACCGTTTGAACGCAGAAACTCGATGATGATGATGGCCCTACTGTTGAGGTTGCCCCCAAGAAGAAGATTACGAAAGTACCCAGCCCTGCGAAG
This sequence comes from Xylaria intraflava, assembly GCA_022385655.1. Lineage (NCBI taxonomy): Eukaryota > Fungi > Ascomycota > Sordariomycetes > Xylariales > Xylariaceae > Xylaria > Xylaria intraflava. The sequence continues at coordinate 27,634 of MU279899.1, read as the reverse complement.
AAGTTGAAATTGGGTGGAAAACCACTGATGTCGTCGCCTCTAGCCAAAAGTAACGGCAAGGCTACTGTCGGCAGTGGAAATCCAGGAGATGACGCCGCTTCAGAGAGCTCGGGAACCCTGTCCTCACCACCAGCTGCATGATATGAACTTCCCCCAACCCGGGGACTCCTCCCGGGAACCCTTCAGGGAGCGTCTAGCTCAGTGCTTTTATCCTGTTCTATCCCTCCATCTGCATTCTACTGCCTGTATAAAGTCCTCCGGTTTGCATTGAAAGGTGTTCAAGGCGTCTTTTGCCTAACAGGGTCAAGGCACTTCTGCATCAGAAAGGGAAGGAAAAAGGCGTTCCGGGCACACGAGACATGTATAGAATGGTAGCATTTGCACATATCATCAGAAACGCGTTGCAATATATCCACCTTGGCGAGAATTTTGCTCTCTCCCGAGTCATTGACACTGTTTATAAATATGTGGTATCTCGATCGAAACACTGTGACATGAATTGTATATACGCCGTAACGCCAACCCGATGCTATGAATGCTCAATTTAAATGAGCGGCCAACAAGAGTCAGGAAAGAGTCATAAAGCTGCTGTAAGCGCCCTCTTTATGCTTTCCCTCAGGTTTCCCGTTTCCTTCGGATGACTCTATACATCGTCCTCGATAACCCTCGCGCGATTGATCTTGACCTCCTCGACCGGGCGGTCTTCCGCGCCGGTCTTGACCAGGCCCATGCGCTTCACGACGCCCATGCCGCTCTTCACGCGCCCGAAAATAGTGTGCTTCCCATCCAGCCACGGCGTCGGCGCAAGCGTGATGAAGAATTGCGAGCCGTTGGTGTTGGGCCCGGCATTCGCCATGCTCAGCACGCCGGCGCCGGTGTGTCGGAGCTCGGGCGAGATCTCGTCGGCGAACTTCTCCCCGTAGATGGACGTCCCGCCCCGGCCGGTCCCCGTCGGGTCCCCGCCCTGGATCATGAAGGACGGGATCACGCGGTGGAATATCACGCCGTTGTAGTACCCCCTCGAGGCGAGCGTGCTGAAGTTCTTGCAGGTCTGCGGCGCGTGCGCGGTGTACAGCTCAACGGTTATCACGCCCTTCAGAGACGGAGACGGAGAGAGCGCCGTGTTAGTCCTAGGTGCGGTTGGAAGGGAGTGTGGGGCAGCCGCGACGAAAACGTACCATTGAGGTTTCTAGGGCCACGTTGGTCGCCATAGCTAGCCTTACTGGAACCGAGCTGGTCCCTGGAGAGAAAGGTGTTGTATTTGGCTCTATGTCACGAGCTCAGAGCTTCGTGCTGTCGCGATGACTTGGAGCTCTTATCGGGTGGCTCTTTAGCGGGGCATTGGTCGTATCTTAAGAGCGGATATACGCATATATACCTCTATCGGGATACTCAAATATATGCATATGTGCATAGAGCCTTACATAATGCATATTACATAATATGCCTAAGGTTGGAAGGAACACATGTGCTACGTACGTCTCTTTTCCCACCCTGCTTGCAAGTTCAATTCCAATTCCAATTCCATATCTTATACGTCCATGATTGGTATTGACTTGAGCCGCTGCGAGGAATCATACCTACGAGGACACCAAATCTTGGTTAAATACCCACAGGATACTTACAGAACACCCTGGCATGTTGGGTAAGCCTTCTTCCCTAACCCTTGGTGCCTGGGCTCCGGCACGACCGTAACATGTCACAGCCCAAATCATGAATACGAATTCACAGATTTGGACGCTGATGATAAATGGAATATAGCTATTAAGCCCACGTCCTATTTTTTGGATTGTCCCGCAAGAACCGTGCCGCAATACAGCAGGGAAGGCAACCGTAACCTCCCACTGGAAGTCTGATGAGACTGAAGGCCACTCTGCCAACCTTACTACTTTAGTTGAGCACTGCTGAGGAACGAAGGGCTAACTCAGCCTTCAGGCCCTACAACATACCTATGCAATAGGTCGAACTCCAGATAGGCTTTAATTCAGATTGGGACGCTGTTGAACGTCCGTCGATCACCCTTCGGGCGCTAAGCGTATTGTCCTTGCGTCCCTCAAAGGGTGCCCAAGAACTAGGATGGCAGCCAACAATTCCACATTCCTTCCACTGGACGAGGTATCACTAGACAATATCACGACAGTCGTGGCGTCCAATCAAACATTGTACGAGAAGCTTGCAAGTATCCCAACCGTGTTACTACTACACACGGACCTCCTAGCTCTAGAATCCCGTATTGTCTTCGCCTCACTTGCATGTATTTACATCAGCTCTCATGGGGCACTGCGCCGGCCGCCGTCGGCAAAGGCGCCCAAGAAAGACAAGAGTGAGGATGGGAAGAAGGGAGCCGTGACAGCAGGAGAATCTCAAGAACGCGACGATAACTACGTACAAGGTCTGCTACCCTCAGATGCCGTCGCGTTCCCTATCATAGCTTGCTTTATCCTGGTTGGGCTTTACTATCTCATCAAATGGCTTGGGGATTCGGATATCCTGAACACTATTTTACGACTATACTTTTCAGCTATGTCGCTTGCAAGCTTGAAAAAGTTGGTATCGGATGGTCTACAACTCCTGATCGGTTTCGCGTTTCCCACCGTTTGGATCAATACAAATGGAACATTATATCATATTGATTCCAAAAGGAGAGGACAATGGCATACTAAAAACGATCGCGAAGACAAAGTTTGGGACGACAAGAAGAGGTCCCCCATGCCTGGCCTTCTTTCTAAGGTCAAATTTCCCGACCGGATCAACGCGCTGCTCTGGGAGATACGGCATCATGTCTTGGAGAACTGGACTATTCGATTCGTCCTCCATGGCATCATCGACGAGAAGACTCAAGTCACATTCAGTGACTTTTGCGGCGCTGCAATTGCTGTTGGAGTAATTTTTTTCTATCACGCGAATGCATCTACGCCTATTTCCAATTTCATGGGATACGCATTCTCGTATACGAGCATCAATATGATATCGCCAACTACATTCACTACAGGAAGTTTATTCCTATTCGGCCTCTTCTTGTATGACATTGTCATGGTTTTCTACACGTAGGTCGGCCACCATTCCTATGCTTGGGGAGTACTAATTGTTTGCAAAGTCCCTACATGGTCACTGTTGCTACTAAGATTGACGCACCCATTAAACTGGTTTTCGAAGGGCCCGAACGAGCCAGTATGCTTGGACTGGGCGATATTGTTATCCCGGGCATGTTCATTGCCTTATGTTTACGCTTCGACCATTACATGTACTACTACCGCCAGCGAAAGTTGAAGGAAGTTGAGTTGCAGACAGATGACATGTCCTCGGGCCAACTCGTTACGACGAAGAAATCCCAGCGCATGGTGGTGAAGCCAGAGTATGTCAACCCGACAGGACAATGGGGGGATCGATACTGGGCCACCAAACTCAGCAAGGTATTCTCACCGGACGCCACACCATCGCTTAAAGCTTCTGCGTTCCCCAGACCGTATTTTTATGCCGCAATAGCTGGCTATCTGCTTGCCATGATAGTCACGTTGGTCATGCTCTTAACTTTCCAGCATGCTCAACCTGCGTTGCTCTATCTCGTTCCCGGCGTGGTCATAGCCGTATGGGCTACGGGCGCTGTCAGGGGCGAAATCCGAGAGATGTATGAATATACTGAGGATGGCAGCCTGGACAAGACTGATGTGATAGTGGAGGTTGACCAGGAGGGCAACGTCGTCAAGGAGATCCAGGAAGACAAGGATAAGGGTGAGCAGAGTTCCAAGCAAAAGGAGGATGAGAAGAAGAACTCTGCCGATGAGAAAACCAAGGGGGATACGTCCGGTGATGAGGAATTAACTGATGAGAAAGGGAGCGAAGCTAAGGAAACACGGCATGCGTTTCTCCTATCTGTTGAACTACCCGGCTATGACCAGTGATGGGCGTCTTTACAAGAGGAAAGTCTCTAGGGTTACTACATATATATGCTCTATAAATAATGGCGGTAGGAATGCATTGCGCCATGAAGCTACCGGCGTCTGATATCTAATTAGTTATGTTCCATTTCATAGTGCGCGAGATGAATGCACTCTAATATATGAGACATGAGAGTATCCTGAGGATCATCACCACGAAGTAGCGTCAATTGTATATCGTGACTTTTACCTGAGTTGATGCGAACTGCCATATCCAAGTCTGAACCCACGGTGGCCTCCGGTGGTGAGGAAAGGGATTTTGTGTCGGACGGCGATCTTGACAGCTACTGCGACGTCTGCCTCGGTGACGTGGAATGGAGGCAGCATAAGGAGGTTGAAACTTGACCTCCTACCGCTCTGTAACGCCCGTGAACTAGTCTAGGTAGATCCGGAGAAGACGACAACAGCAGCGGAAGACCACCAGTGATTCGCAAGGAAAGCCTGTAATCTTTTTCGGGTTTAAACTGCTACGAGGCCACGGGGAATCACCTCGACACAAGCCCGCGAACAGCAGCGATAACCAAGAAAACGCAATTGGGAAGTCGAGGGTAAAATCCATATTTCCAGTCACTATCTCCGGGGCTTTGTTAAAATTAATGCATATCCCTTTCCAACCGCGAGCGATCGGCGCAGGGATAGGCGTGTAATACCGGTCTGATGAAATCCGGTCCTTATCCATTCCTAGTACTACATATGTAGTAATCACCGGCCCGGGAATACGCTCTTAATATCGACGTAGCAGAAAAGTTGCCCTTTTCGTCTCGTTTCCTTTGGAGTGCATACCACCTAATATAGCATACCTAAAGTCTGCCTGCAAGTCAGGTGCGGCGGCTTCTTTGACGGGCGCCTTACGACGTGTGCGCATGAGGATACTGCCCGGCGACCGACGTTCACCGGTATCATCGGGCTGTCGTACTGTTTCTCCGTGGTCGGTTCGTTGATAGGAGAAGTGATTACAAGCACGATGAATTGGCGGTGGGTTTTCTACCTGAACCTCCCCGTCGGAGCGGTGAGTTCATGCCCCTGAGATATCTACCAAACGCGCATACCCTTACGCGTTCTATTTACCTTAGGTCACCGTCTTCATCACCATTCTCCTGTTCCACGCGCTGCCTGCGGCGAAACCCGCACCAGCGACCTAGAAAGAGGAGTTCTTCCAGGCCGACGTCATCGCCGTGACGCTGATCCTCGGCGCCCTTGTGTCCTTCAGTCTGGCTACTCAGTATGGCGGACAGACCAGGGCGTGGAGCAGCAGCACGGTGATAGGGCTCCTCGTGGCCCGTGGGGTTTGTGCTTCTCGTGGGAGTCTTTGTTGCCTGGCAGCCGATCGCGGGAGACCGGGCTATGTGTGCCACGCCTGATGAGACAGCGTCACATCGCTGCTGGCAGCGCGTTCGCTCTCTTCTTTGGAGGATCGTATTTCCTTATCATCTATTACCTGCCCATCTATTCCCAGAGTATAGGTATGTGGTGTTTTCTCTTACTTGGTTGATTCTCGACTTACCGATATCTCCCTACGCTTTGGCGCGTTTGCGAACCTCTTTGGTTCCTCCCGCTTACATGAGATACCCGGCAGACAATGCCACTCCAATCATATCGGGTGTCGACACGCTCCCGTTGGTGCTAGCTACGACGGTATCCATCGTGTCATCGCCGATCGGGAGTCCTCGTTCCTAAAACGGGCCATGTTGTTCCTCTTCACGTCGTCAGCACAGTTGTGGCAACCGTCGGGGCTGGCCTAATCTATACGTCGGACATCGGTACCAGCACCGGCAAGTGGATCGGATTCCAGATCATCGGCGCCTCGGGCTGGGGCGCGGGTTTTCAAATCCCCGTGGTTGTGGCTCAAGGATTTGTAGACTCTCGTGATATCCCATCCGTAACTGCCATCATCCTTTGTGAGTGCTGACGAGATCACATCGTTGTCTTCTCCCCATTCGTGCTAGCATTTATCTCCTCCTTTACTATCTATCTAGTCTTTCTAAGCGTCGGAGGCGGTATCCTCATCAACAGCGCGCAGTCCGGTTTCGTAAATACGATCATCCGCACCCTCCCATCCAGCGTGCCGGGTGTCGACCCAACCAAGGTCGTCGCTACAGGTGCGCGGGAGATCCGTTACGCCTTTCCAGCAGACAAGGTCCCGGGCATTGTCGCGGCATACGCGGCGGAGACAAAGGTGGCGTTTGCGATCTCCCTCGCTGCGTGCGGCACTGTGCTCATCATCACCTTTCTCGGCGGCTGGAGACGGCTGAGCCTAGAGAAGAAAGCCTCCCGGGTTCTACGCGGAGGCGTGTTAGTGTTACCGGCCGCGCGGACCCGCAGGGCCCCGGGTTGAAAACGGGGGTTACGGCGCACATGGGTATCCCTGCCGGAGCGGTGGATCCGTTCCCCTGAGTGGATCTCCTAGTGCAACGGTTTTACGGCAGTTGGTATAAGTGATTGCTTGGCCATCGGCGGTGGGAGTTGCCATTTAAAACGGATTTTGGGGGGTTCATGTAATTTGTAGCCGGCCTCGGTAGATCGGGTGGCCGAGTAACGTCGTAGGCTGACCGCGGTACTCCTTAGCAGGAGGTAATTTGGAGGGAAAGTAAGCGGAGCATCCAGTGTTGCCTATCTAACAACTTTGCTATTCATAAGAGCGCGCAGTCATATCGGCGTTACCGCGAATAATATGGTCTCGTCCTAGGCAATTTGGCCGGGATATGCGCGTGCTTTTTTCCCTAGCTCTTACGGAGTTACGGCGTATTAATACGTACATGGTCACATCACGCGTGGAATGTCTCCAAGTATCCTCTGAGATGTAGTCCGTATTCCGTATTCCGTATTTCCACGAGCAGCAAGCAAATGGATTTCCTCTTCGCTTCAGAACGGGGCTGACGGGCATACAAGTACTTAGTACACACTACCTACCCAAGGGTGATCCAATCAAGGATGTATTCCCTAATACTGAGTATACTCCCCAAATCTCAGAAATGAAGCTGACATGCATATCTGAGGATCCCCTTGACAGCGAATCGGGCGAATCGATTTCGATTTTCCCAAGTCCCAAATCTGAGCTGACATGCATGAGGCCGGCGCCCTGATTGTACACGCGCTGCAGGCTGTATCTAACAAGCAAATACGGAATACATACCCGGATAGTTACCAATACCTAGCGCCCTTATAAATCGAACCCAACTCACTTAATTACCCCATTAACTCACTTGATAGTTTAATACTATTAGATAGTACTTAGTATGTAGCAACCGTGAGATGTGCGGACCATGCCATACGCCACACCGGTGCGTCGGACATTTTTCCGTCAGGAAATCGCATGATAGGTAGATCTACGTAGGTGATTATATTCAAACACACGGAATCTCAAAATACAGCATTTTTTGCATCACTTACATTCAGTAATTTAACCTCTATTTTTATCTAACACTTCACGTTTCCTGTAAACCATCTCCCCAAACCAGCGGTCTCGTATTTCCCGCGAGATTCCCCGTTTCCACCTATACCAAGCATGGTGCAAATGAGCATCGGCTCATGGTAGAAATCAGCTTGTGTCGATATTCTATATTTCCGCTTTGCTTGTCCGCAAGGTCGTCCTGCGCCCAGATTGCTTCCAGCAATAGTTTCAGGTGGCAGTAAGACCGCGACGCAGCATTACCTTCTGACCTCGAGATGAGGTCGAGGAGGATCGTCCGCTGCTCGTCTGACTGGGCTTCACAGCCCACAATGAACAGAGGAAACTGTCGCTCGCAGTATTCCAGCTTCGAGAAGAGAAGGAAAGCATCATCTATATACTGTTGCGTTCGTGGTGGATGCGCGTATGAACCCGTTATCCGATCCAGATAGACCAAAGCAGCCAGTTGAAAGGCCTCGTCCAAGGCGTTTGTGGTAGAGATGGTCCTGATTCTCCAGTCGAGTATCTTTATGTATTCTTCTTTGGAAGCTGTCGTCTCGTGCAATTCCATGTCCTCGTGAGCAGCCAAATTGTATGCCTCTGAGAAGAATCCCAGGATTGCGGCAGCTGACGGCGATGCGCGAGAGGCCTGGCGAATTCTTAGTAAATGCACTTATATAATTTCAATGTATGCCTACTTCTGAACGAATCGTTGGCGGCGGTGGTAGCATTCTGACTCCCTTGCCATTGTCATCCCAGTGCCGGAGGCTGAAGCGGCCCAAAACGTCGTTATAGTAGACCCAATCCAGCAGGGAGACGAGGTCTTCGTCACCCTGGGATGAATCGAGATGACTCGATCTAATTAATTTCTCGATACCGCAAAGGTAAAGGACCCAATCGCCCGATGTAAATGACGATTGTTGCACCTATACATTTTCGTTAGTAAGATGGGAGACTTGCGATATCATGTGAGTCTTGCTGCTATACCTCGAACGAGTAAAGTAACATGAGAGCGGCAATATGGTGGACCAGCTTGGCCGTGTCGAGATTTGTGCTCTCACTAGCGCCGAGCGCTTCCAGGGCTGCGACCTTCAACTCCAAGGCTTGTGACTGCATGCCATGGCGATGCAGGGATGAGAAGGCAAGTAACGAGCGGAGGACTGCCGTGGCGGAATGCGTGTCGCTCGATAAGGACATGCGGAGGAGCGCATTCCTAAGATCTGTGGGATCTTGGCCGAATGTGGGGAGAGCTCGAGCAGCAACATGCTTGACTAGGTGCGGCGCCAATACCATGAGCCTACAGGGTCACCCAAGCGAGCGGGAATAGTGGTCATACTCACAGTAGTCTAGTAAGTCTTTGTCTCCTACCTTCAGCTTCTGGGGGTTCCATGGGAGTGGTACGGTCAGGGCTGGAGGGGTGGTGATATCTAAGGAAGGAAGATGGGTCAACGTCGGAGATCCTCGCACATTATTACTATGATAGTCAGAGGCGCTCACCGGCTGATCTCCTCACAGTCATGTGATGATGCATCTCAACATCACTCAGAGATATGTGGACAAATTGTGTTTCCGACGTCGGTCGATCCTTGCGGCCTGCGGCATGATTCTCAGGGGGGGATGCGCCCACGACGGCGCGTCTGCGGTCGTTTGCTTTAGGCCAGGACAACCGAAGGGCGCGATGTGGAAGCTGATCCTTTCGTTTTAACCGCGTACACGTCATTGGCACCCCTGATACCGTCGTTTGGTCGCGCATGATGTCCCCTTTGGAGCTCAACGCGCTCACTTAGCTAGACTTGCCGTCTTTATTAGGTAGTGTGTTGATGATACGAAATGTTCACCCTAAAAGGGTAATATTGTCGGGGTGAATAACGTCTAGGCTCTATGGAAAGCCAGACTCCACGACATGAAACTTTCCTATCACCTAGACGGGGCCAATAACAAGCAAAAGGCTCCCAGTTTGCTTGCAAATGATAGCCGCAGGGATAGTGGCAGAGCACTGCCAGGGGTGGTTTTAATACAATGATACAATCAAGGGGTTAGGATCACGAAGCTTGATCCAGTAGGCAGCCAAGCGGCGTGGTGTAGAATTCGTGTGGTCTGCGGGTGGGTTGCAACGAGAGAATTCGGAGGTTTTGCTAGCCACCCGAGGAGAATTCCTCGTGGTCCTGCCAGGTACGGCGGGAGCTTCTGGACCGGCCTCCACTTACTATTATTGCTCACGCACTACTACTGAGTAGTAATTTCACAGCCTAATACTAACAAGCTTCTTTGCCATGAGGATCATCAGATGCTATGGAACGCGGACTGCGCACTCACGGAATCTAGGACGGGCCCGCTGAAAATCGCGGGATTATACCAGATACATCAAAGCGCCTCCCTTGGCGCCATGCATGGCGTGAGTGGAAATGCAAACTTGGCAAGTCTGGGAGCCCGGAGCATCCCTGCCGGCGCCCGGTCAGCCTCTCCCCACACAAGATCTCTAACTTCTTACGGCTTCGCCTATAATTAGGTCTGCGCAGTGCGGGCAGTCCATTAACCCGTCGAACCCGACATATCCAGTGTATCGTGAGTGGTAGTTCCAAACATCATCAATCTTCAGGCCATTGCTGATTCAACACTTAAGTCCCGTTTCTGTATTTCAAGGCCGGTACGCACCTATTATGGTACATGACATGTAGCAATTAGGCACATTCTAGCATGAATTAGACCTAAGGCCTCAGCGGTCTTAACCGCGGATTGTCTCTAAATCCGTCTTCCGCGTTATAGGTTCCGGGCGTTGATCGCTTTACACGCATCGTAGGCAAGTAGAGGTAGTGAGGGGATAGATGGTAAGGTACGTCTTCTGTGGTGTAGCTTTAGTAGCTGCTTGATACCTTGATATGTCCAGATCCAGAGTCTGTGGCTTCATATTAAAACCCGATGCAATCTCGAGTTTTCTTTGCATCCAGGGCAACTTTGTCGACCGTGACAGATCATAGGAGCCATCAGATTACCAACCATACGAGCTTTATAACACCCTTCGTTGTCCTCCCCCTTTGCCGTGCTTTGATATAAATCAAAGCTCCGAGTCGAAATATCTACCTCAAGGTTCAAACAGGATCGCTTCAACTCTCACTTCACTTCATCCCAACCTAAGAACTTAGGTCCTTAGTTCCATATCACACTTGTTCTATTACACCATGTCTTCGTACGTAGTTACGGGTGTTTCATCGGGCTTAGGCGTAAGTTGACCTCATCTCTCACTCTGCTGCTCTAGGCTGATTCCACTGCCAGTTCGAGATTGTACGCCAACTATCTGCCAACCCAAGCAACACGGTGATTGGCATCGTCCGAAACAAGCCGGCCACAGACAAAAAGGTAGCTGAAGAGCTGGGGGGCCGTAACAACATCCACATCCTGGGAATCACCGACTTGACTGCCGCTGGTGACTTAAAAGTAAGAAGCCGATACTCTCTTCTCCAAACTCAAGTTCCAGCACACTTACTAACTGAACTATCTAGCGCGCCGCGACCGAGACTGCCTCCATTACTGGTGGCGCTCTCGACTATCTCATCGCTAACGCTGGCCATGTGACTGGTTTTGATGCATTTGACGCGCTGGATAACCTGTAGGTATGGCCCATTCCTCTGCTCCGAGCAGCATCATTGACCTATCGAGCAGAGCAGGGAAATCCGAAGAGCTACGCACGGAGTTTATCAAGTGTATGGACGTCAACGCCATCGGCAACATCTATCTCTACAATGCCTTCATGCCCCTGATCCTCAAGGGCAAGGTCAAGAAGGTGGTGGCCATATCGAGCGGAATGGCCGACATTGATCTCTGCCGGGAGTTGGATCTCTACAGTGGAGCTCTATACGCCTGCTCCAAGGCGGCACTGAACGTCGTGACGGCCAAGTACAGCGCTCAGTACAAGCAGGATGGCGTGCTATTTCTCAGCATCTGCCCAGGAACAGCTGATGTCGGGAAGGTTAAGCCAGAAAAATGTATGTTTTCCCTTCTTTACCCGCTCTTGACGACAGCTTTTTGTTATAGAAAGACTGGAGAAGACATATCAGATACTTACATTCCGCTCAACAGTGACACAGAAGCAGATTTCCGAATTTGGGATCCTGATGGGAAAATTCCAGAAGTATCAGCCTAACTTCAAGGGTCCCGTCACCCCGGACGTCGCCATCCGAGACGTGATCAACACTTGGGAGAACGCGAGCATCGAGAGAGGAGATGGAGGCGCTTTCCTTTCTCACCTGGGCAGCAAGCAGTGGCTATGATTTAATGGCACTGGCACAGAGCTAGATCAAGAGCTACCCTACCTGGTAGACTGAAAGTTACACGTTTTCGGTTGTCGGGCTTATCCTCCTAGATAGTCATACAGAAGTTCATAGACCTTGTTCGTATCAATAAGCTCCTTTTGAGTCGTAACATTGTATATAAGTACATGTAGGGTGTTGCTGGACAGGGTATAGAGGGCGTCTCGAAAATCTGGTCCATCCTGAGTCGTGCTTTGGGCGCTAGCAACCTTGATGTATGATCTCCTCATGAACGGTACCAATTTTATTGAATAGTTTCAACTTTCAGCAATTCCTCGGCGCATCGACCGGGCTGTTTTATGCAAGGGACCAACGACATGATGTTCCACAGCCCGCCAACATGACAGAGCCTCCTGAGAAAGTCGGAATAGGCTGAGTTGGTAAAGGACACGAACCTCGTTATTACTATCTAATCTATGCTGATGGGACTACCCTAATAAGCTGTTAGGGGAGGCGTAGTGCCATTGCTGCTAGTGCAAAGTCCGTTCAACACTGAGAAGATGGTCTCGAGCAGTCAATTTTATCTCGTGTCCAAGTATGAGATAATCATAGTAATACCGTGATGTCTATCGCGTATATAGACGCTGCAAAGGAGGCTACACTACAAAGTATCCCAGGACCTAAGGGGATGCCGTTGCTATGGAAGGTGGGTCACAGTGCTTGTCGTGGAGCTGGAAACTTCGGTGCGATACCATACACGATGACGCGGTGATCCTATCTTGTTCGGCGAATTGGTCGGCCATCCAAGTTCCAACAACCCCCCTAAACCACGTTGACGGGATATTATAGGGGAGTGGCACTCGTATGACTGAATAGTACGATAAACGGAGCAAGGGGATAAGCAGTCAGGACCTTAATGTTGCTCATTCAGAATAAGGGATGAGGTCGTCTACAAGACGAATCGTATACAGAGATACGAGTCTAATTATACCAAGACGTAAATCCCGTAGGTTATGAGGCTGTGTCTCTCAATGTTCCTCCTTCGTCAGAGGGACGAGAGAGCTCATGCCCGGGGTTGGTCGGTTGCCACCGCTCCGGGGAAAGAGGTGAAAAAACGAACCAAAAAAAAAAACCGCAAAAAAGCTCAGACTGGTGGTCGAACCATCAGTCCTACGAAAAACCGCATCGTTCGGCGATGGCTAGATGGCTAATCATGGGTAGGCCTGGAGCCCATCCGCCCATACCAATTGAGCCAAACGCCTGTGCAGTTCTTTCATAACCTCTGAGTCACCCAGGGATACGTCCTTTTTACGGGGTCGGTTTAAGATTCCTCTTCTTAATACCATTTATATATCCGAAGCCACTCCCGGGATTTAGCCGCATCCCGGCTCCGGCTTGCCGGAGGGCCGAGCCTCACGCCGGTCTGGATCATGCACTTCTGTACATCACATCTGAACTTGACCACTTAATCGAAATACTTCTTAAGCAATGTATCAGCATACCCATGCAGTCAGATTTGCTATTGATCAAATAATCGACTGACACATCCACCCGTTTGGTTGGGACCAAAACAAAACAACAACGCTCTTTGTGTCCCCGCGTGTCCCCTAGCAATGGCAAGGGAATAATGAATGTCCTCGATTATAGACGAGATACCTTTGTTAACGATCTTCGGATCGCGTTACGTCACCGTACCGGCCGACGTGCATTCGCTAGATCGAAGACTACATTTATCAGGTAAAACACCCTGGAAATCTACAGAGTCGGAAAGATCCAGTCACCACCGACAAAGTTGTTCGATGCTCCACCACTCTCTGGAACCTACCCAAATTTTTCAGCAAAGATTGGATGGGCAATACTGTCATATCTATGGACGGCCCGCCGTCTCTGGTTTTAGTCGCCCCTGCAAAGTACGCCACTTTCTTCGAATCAGAAAATGTCTATCTCCTTTTAGGATGCCTAGTTGGTCTCGAAAGAAGTCTCAGCAGATGAATGATGAGCCGCGATGCGCGTCAATTCGTTTTCATCGGCTAGTCCGGCACTGATAAGCCCAACATTCAAATGCTGGTGTCTATTGTGGAAAAGACCGGTGCTGCTGTTGAAATTGTCCGAAGCGATGTCTCGTTTGCAACAAACGTCAACCGTCAACGCTTTCGTTTCAAGCCAGTGTGACTACCTGGCGGCATCATCTAAGATGTGATGGGGCTTTAAGAGGCTCTCTTTACGCGAACGGCAAGCAAAGCCTGGCATATTGAGATCTAGTCGAAGTGGGAGGGACAAGGGATTTACACAATGCGCTGGACGAGCATGACATCCAATTCATCCTCCTGACTTGTACCTAGGTATGTATTCGTGATATCAATCTCATATCATCATTGGAATGTGTTCGGTCTCGCGCGATTTCAGCGAAGGCAAAAACAATGAAACGGCGAAAAGCAAGTTAAGGTATCGCCGTACCCAGTCTATGATTGGAGAGTGGCCTCCAAGCTCAAGTAATCTCAATTCGTCTTTGCTGTCCGTCAGTGAGAATCGGATTGCCATGCCCCTCGTCCCACTCGGTTTCTATTTAACGATGTGTAGGTGCCTGACCGTTTCGTACGAAGCCCCTATTACCGTAGACGTCGCTTCGATGCGCCGCTGAGCAGCAGCGCGATCAAACGGCAGACTGAGACCTCGTGGTGTGAAAATTAGCCTTCGCTTCGCTGGTCAGTCTTGGATCTTCCATATCATGTCGTAAACCGCTTGCTGTGAGGATGCCGTTCTGTCTTGTTTGTTGGTCCGTAGAACGTGGACGTGATGGTATAGCGCGGTGGTTGAGGCCACCGGAGCTTATCGGCATTGGACACCCCTGTAGAAGTATAAATAGCAAGCATTGTGCAATTACAACCTATAAATAACTACATAGGTATTTATCGGGGGTTGATATAGATACTGGTGGTACCTCGCAGGTACATCTTCCATGACCATCATCACACAAGTTGACTCCCTGCTTACAGCAGGATTCTCCGATGGCTTACTTCGGGAGCTGCAGTGCATGCTTTTAAACACCTCAAGCCCCCCTCACACGCACTGAAAGAATAAAGGCATTGCTGCCAAGTTACCATGTCGTCGAGTAAAGTGGAAGTCATACAATATCTGGTGGACACGCGGAAGTTATGGCCGGCCGCTACCAAAGCGAGCGACCTCGAGACTGAGGTACAAAGCCCACGTTGCCGGCCTCACCGCCATATTTTATGCAGACTGTGCTGATACAAAGAACTAGGCGTCCCGGGCGCTCGCATTGCTCACACCGGATGAGCGAAAGCGTGTGCTGCGATACTTCTTTGTAGCCGACGCCAAGATGGCGCTGGCGTCTCACCTCTTGAAGCATTGGGTTGTGAGCAAATACTGCGGCGTGCCGTGGTGGGAGACAAAGCTCTCAGCCGACACGAACGGGAAGCCAGTATACAAGGACGCCGCAGGCCGGCAGCCCGTCGTGTTCAATGTCAGCCACCAAGCGGGTCTAGTTGCGCTCGTCGCCGTGCACAATGGCGATGCTGCCCACGAGGGTGACAGTAGTAGGGTGAACATCGGTGTTGACATCGTGTGCGTGAGTGAGCGACAGAGCCGCGACTACCAGATGATCCGCACCGAAGGCTGGGCTAAGTATGTCGACATGCACTCCGAAGTCTTTGGACGTCCCGAGGGCGCATACCTGAAGACGGGGCTCACGGCACTACCGGCATACGCCGCGTTGACGACCGAGAACGCCAGGCGGGACTACAAGCTCCGCGCCTTTTACACGCTCTGGTGCCTGCGCGAGGCGTACGTGAAGATGACGGGCGAGGCGCTGCTGGCCGAGTGGCTTGGCGATCTAGTTTTCCAGGCCTTCGAACCCCCGGCACCGGGTGTGGCGTTTGCGCAGAGCGTGGATGACGGGCCGGAGCAGGTTATCCGTAAGCACGACGTTGTGTTCAAGGGCGCTAAGGTCAAGGATGCGAATATCTGTATCCGCTCCCTTGGGCCGGATTATATGACTTGTACGGCCGTGCGAACCCCCGCGCGGCCGGAGGATGCGTTGGGCTGGGAGCTGGGTCCGTTTGCGTTTCTGACTGTTGATGACATTGTGACCCAGGGCGAAGCTACTACCCCTTGAGCTTTTCAGCTCGTTGCGGCTTTCATCTGTCTATACTATATATGCTTTGAGCTGTTTAGATCCCATGTTTCTTCCTCCCAGCCGGCGCCATAGTTGTTAGTTTTGATCCCCTTATAGAGATTGTTACAGTACTAAGAAAGGCCGCCTGATGGGCACTCATTGAGGACATATAGGGTCTCCACGTCTACACCAATCTCAGGGAGATATCTTGTATGTGCCCAACTGTCGAGTGATATGAGCTGCCAGCCAGATAAATGGAATTCACGTCCCTGGTTCGTGGGCACATAGTCTTCCGTGCAACCTGCGACTTTGCAGTTCCACAACTCCGCCACCCAACACAAAGATATCTTCTGACTTGTGACGCGTAGCAAACTTCTCGTGGCTGCGGTACAAGCATAGGGCATTCTTGCCTACCTGAATTCGTATTCGGTCTACGTAGCGCGGTGCCGGTGCCGCTCTCGGGTAGGAATTGTTGTTTCAGAGTAGGAGGTTGGAACAGGAAGCCGGAAGCATTCATATTTCTTTCACTTGCATTATCTCTGTACCTGCATGACAGTTATATGCATTACCCATATATAACGCGCAAACGGGACGTATACGCCCGTCCCAATGCATATATGTAGTAATCCGTGCTCCTTATAGTGATCGGCGTGTGCAGATTCCCAGATTCCACGTCTCCCCCCCACCCCTTCACACTCGTTGGTTTGGAAGTCCAAGACCCGAAAGCGCATTGGGGAACAAAACGTCATCCTGTAACGGCAGCCATTCCAGGAATAAATATCGGCCTGCATCATACCGGGACCCAGATCTGATTCCGGTCCACTCTCCTTCTGCTGGGCACACGGCAAAGACAGCGAGCCACGATCGCAAACAACCACTCGTCGCCCCGCGCTCACGCTTACAACAACACTCACCCCCATCCTTTACCGCTGCATTCCCTTTCTCTCTTTCATTCTGGTGTGTCGCGGTCTATTTTATGAGTGTTATCCCGATGATACCGTCTTTTTAACGTCTTGGACTTCCGATCCCCACCACTCGCCTTATTCTTTGGTAACGATGCTGCGTTGAAGGCCTTAATTCTACTAATTTCGTCACTCCTTTTTCTCACTCGCTTTTCGCGGCCCGACTGTATCGCAATATTTCGATATAGCCGCGAACTTCCTGATTCGTAGCAATCATGTCCGAAGCTGGAGATAGGTGAGTGACTTCTGGCATACACTATGTATTACAGTGGATGGCTCAGTGTACCGATGACCTTGCGCTTGTTCAATGCAACGCTGCGGCGTGGATCTGTCCAAGATAGCACGGTTATTTGTCCCGGATCCTTGAGAACAAACGCTTTTACAATATGCCTTGTCAGACGAGTCACAGACTAACTGCTCTCAAAGTCCACACAAGAGATCTAAGTCGGCAGCTCTGTCCTTGCTCCGCCGAAAGGATAGGGAACATCGTAGTGACGACGACGCCGTTTCCGAAGACGGTTCCCACTCTTCCGGTCTTGCATCGCGCCCTGCTGTATCAGCCCCTCAGCCCACGGCCCATCCTCACCAGCACCATCCCGTGAGAAACGCTAGAATGTCCGTTAGTCGGATATCCTCACATGAGCCTACTCCCTCGGGGCCTACCCAGCCCGTTTCTCGTCCCAATAACCCACCCACCGACAAGGGTACATCACTCGAGCAATCGGTTCGGAAGTTCAGGATTGTCGAGGCTCTACGGAGCGGCAACACCGCCGCCATATCGAAAGCGATCCGTGAAACATCTGAGAATGGGCCCCGTGCTAGCACGTCGTCTTCTCATGCCGCAGCTAGCCCTATCCCTTTAGAAGACACGACCGTTCTTCATCTAGCCATTCAGTGCGCCGAATACGACGTTGTGGAATACGTTCTATCCAATGGCTCAGGCTACATTGACGTCAATGCTCGGGATAAGGATGGGAACACCCCTCTTCATCTCGCCGCAGCTCAAGGGCGCGGTCCTATCGTTCGACTCTTACTAGAACAAAAAGACATCAATGATGCTATATCCAACAACCAAATCAAGTTACCCCTAGACGTGGCGAGAAACCCCGATATATTCCAACAACTCCAGCTTGCCCGAACATTATTCGTACAAGATAAGGTGAGACAGGTACAAGACCTAGTGCAAAGGGGCGATTATGAGACGCTTGGTCATGTCCTCGAAGAACCACGTGTCAGTATTATTTTAGATATCAACAGCGTCGAGCTGCCCTGCGACCCCGTTACTCTCCATTCAGGGGGGACTCTGCTACACGAAGCATCTCGCAAAAGAGACACGAAGCTTATCCAGACCTTGTTGCTTCACGGTGCGGATCCCTTTCAGCGCGACCGTCATGGCAAACTCCCTCAACATGTAACGAACGATGATGTAACCCGTGCGATGCTCAAGAAATCACCGGCCGCGGTAGCAGCTCAGCGTGGCATCCAGGAGAAAGCCGTGCTTGGTCATGCATCGTCGCAGGCAGGACCGATCGCCGCGACAGGCGATCCACTCGCTGGGCGAGAGCCTCAGATGAAGGGCTATCTTAAGAAATGGACCAACTACCGTAAAGGCTACCAGCTGCGGTGGTTTGTATTGGAGAATGGTGTTCTAAGCTATTATAAGCATCAAGACGATGCCGAAAGTGCTTGTCGAGGTGCCATTAGCATGCGCATCGCTCGATTGCATATGACCCCAGATGAAAAAACCAAGTTCGAAATCATCGGCAAATCCTCTGTCAAGTATACGTTGAAAGCAAACCACGAGGTAGAAGCTAAGCGATGGTTTTGGGCGCTGAATAATGCGATCCAGTGGATGAAGGACCAAGCAAAGCAAGACGAACGACAAAAAGCCCAAGGTGCCGAGATGTTGCGGCAAGCTAGAGACAATCATGGAAAGTCTACCGACGCATCCACGTCTGATTTTCATAGTGATGCTACAAGCATGAATGAGGCTCGAAGTAGCCTAAACTTAGCCCGCGTACCGTCGGCCAAGCAAACTGCTTCGCGCCATGATGGTAGTATAGACGATGAATTCGTGGATTCCATGAATGCTGACCTCAAGGGGCACGGTAATAGAGGTCGAATTCTCACTGCCGATGCGGACGACGAGGACGAGGACGAGGACTATATTGAGACCTCGAGCCGCGCGGAGGTTCAAAGTGCTACTAAGGATGCTTTCAACATTACCGCACAATCAGCGAGGCTACAACTGGATACGCTTTCGCAAGTGAGTACGGCGTTACAAGCCGAAGCAAGCCGCAATCCATCCATGCCATTGGCAGATCCCAAAGCAGCGCAAGCGCTTGCCACATACGACTCTGCGATCAAGAGCTTGAAAGGACTTATGGGGGATCTTTTGAGGATTTCTAAAGATCGCGACGCCCATTGGCAGCATCGACTTGATCAAGAAGTCGATATGCGACGTATGTGGGAGGAAAGTATGGCTAAAGTGGCAGCTGAGCAGGAAATCCTGGAGGCAAGAGTTGGAGAAGCAGAGATGAAGAGGAAGATGGCTAAGCGTGCTCTCCGAGAGGTTATGGAAGAAAGTCGTCCGATCAGCCGTAGCAGCCTACCGCCATCCCAAGACGAAATTACAGATGCCCTTGAGGAAGTGCTCAAGGATGGCCAGAAATCGCCACCCTCCATATCTCGGAAAACAACCGTTTTGTCTAAGCTTTTGGACGCCTCGGGGGACTCGGAATCAGAGCAGGAAGAGTTCTTCGACGCCGTAGATGCTGGAGAGGTTGATGTAGAACCAATGCCGCCTTCCGAGGTGATGCCATCTGGTGATTCTCGGCATGAGATTGTGGTGTCTGGTGTCGATGTGAGCAGCGCCTTTAAGGGGTATGAGAACGGTGTCAGAACAAGACTCAAGCTGGACGAGGACAACAGACCCAGAGTCGGTCTATGGGTAAGCTGCTGTACTGCCGTTTTCATATACTACCGATGCTGAATCATGATCTCTACACAGGGTATTCTCAAATCAATGATCGGCAAAGACATGACGAAAATGACTTTGCCGGTTTCTTTTAATGAGCCGACTTCTTTGCTGTATCGGACGGGCGAAGACATGGAGTATGCTCATCTCCTGGATCTCGCCGCTGATCGAGCAGACTCAATTGAGCGCATGCTCTATGTTGCTGCCTTTGCCGCAAGTGAATTCGCTTCCACAATTGGACGTGTGGCAAAGCCGTTCAATCCTCTCTTGGGAGAGACATTCGAGTATGCCCGACCAGACAAAGGATATCGCTTCTTCATCGAACAAGTCAGCCACCACCCTCCCATAGGTGCCTGCTATGCAGAGTCAGCACAATGGACCTATTGGGGAGAAGCCAATGTCGACTCAAGGTTTTTAGGGAAGTCTTTTGACATTTACCATCTTGGCACGTGGTTCCTAAAGTTGCGTCCTACTGCCGGCGGGAAGGAAGATTTGTTCACCTGGAAGAAGCCCAAGTCGCAAGTGGTGGGTATCATTACGGGCAATCCAGTAGTCGACAATTACGGTCTTGTGGAGATCAAGAATTGGACTACAGGGGAAGTTTGCCACCTAGATTTCAAGCAGCGAGGATGGAAAGCATCCAGTGCTTATCAACTTTCTGGTAAGATTCTTGATTCCGATGGTCGGCCGCGCATCAGCATTGGAGGACGCTGGAACTCCAAGATATATGCTCGTATAACGCCTGGATATGAGGCGACAGTTGAGGAGCCCAAAGACACGGCATACAGTACAGGCGATCCGAGTCGAGCTTTCGTCATCTGGGAGGCAAATGAACGGCCAAAGGGCATCCCTTTCAACCTGACCCCATTTGTTCTCACATTCAATCACCTAGACGACAACCTCACGAAGTACATCGCCCCAACTGATTCCCGGTATCGTCCCGATCAGAGAGCGATGGAAGACGGAGAATATGACTTCGCTGCATCGGAAAAGAACAGGCTGGAAAACGCCCAGCGAGTCAGAAGAAAGGTGCGACAGCAGAACGGGGAGGAGTTCACCCCAGCATGGTTTGAGAAAGCCACATGCGAGGTAACCGGGGTGGAGCATTGGAAGTTCAATGGGCAGTACTGGGTACAGCGCGAGAAGTTTGGCAATGGTGATTCGAGTGCGTGGGATGGGTTAGAACCCATATACTCGTCCGACCAGCCGTAAGACGATGATGTACATCTCCTTGGTCGATCGGGCGGTCACTGCAGCCATTTGGTACACCTATCTGACGCCCCTTTCGACTGCCCTACAACCAAGTCAGTACTGTATAGGTATCAGCTAGCCAGTAGACATAGACAAGAAACCCCCGATACAATTAATAATACAACGTCGGCCATAACACCACATGAATCGCTGGATGAGTATTCGTAGACCACAATCAATCTATGCAGGGCTGTTATATAGGGACAATGTAAGAGAGAAGTAGGTATGAGGCCGTTATTCTGTATCCCATCAATTAGAGATCGTCATCTCAAAAGGGTCCTCGGAGTTCGTTAAATGTATGCAAGGGAGGGCGAGGGCGAGGGTCCACCAAAGGACCGAGCCTCGGTACAAAAGAATCAGGTATACTAATTTGCCGCCTTATCAGAGTTATTTATACCGATTGCCGATTAAAATATCATAAGCCGCTAGAAATCTACAGTGGGCTTACAGTGGTTTTATAGTGAGATTACAGCGAGTTCCGGCGCCTTAGCGGCTCATAACTTTTCAATGGGTAATTCGTACGGAAGTACCTTTTCTCGATGCTACCTGGTAGTGAGCGTTCCGCTGACTCGAAATCACGAACTTAGGACAAGAATGAGAATCATTACCTACGCGTTATATATAAGCTCTAATAGGAAGACATTTGGGCTGCTCATTCTCAAAAGGCGATCATCTCTATAGGCTTTTCACAGGGACGTGACCGATAGCATTCGCTGCGTTCGAGCTAGGTACACGACCCTGTTCCTTTGATAGCCTCATCATCAGGGGAACCGCAACTCCTAGGGAGCGATTTTCCTGCGTCGTCTGGCTCTGTTTGCAGGCTCAACTGTGATAATACACAAGATCTCGACGGTAAGGAGACCATGGCGGCCGCGTATCCAACTCTCGTCCGGCCTCCGCCGCTCGATGAATCCAAGGCGCCCATTGAGAATGCACTTGAGTTGACTGAACTCGGTATTATCGGCCCGGTGAGTTTCTCCTCTTACCTAGTTGATGACTTACACGTCAAATGTGACTAGGGGGCATCTGGACTTGACTAATATAGTGAATATAGGACCTATTCACGAATACCCGTGAGTTATGGCACCCGCCTGGCGCGAGAGGCCTGTACGGGGGTTGCATCATTGCGCAGACACTTGCCGTACGTGGGATCTCTCTGTTTCCTATTTAGAAATGTCTTAAGCTCTAGCCCCTGATGAAGACGGAGTGTGAGAGCTCGGAAGGAAACAAGCCGAGGCTGGTGATCGCACTACAAGAGTCACGGAACGGATGCCGGGGCGAAAATGGCTTCTTTGGATCGCCCGGACTAACTTGGCTGGCAGGCAGCACAACGCACCGTACCCCCGGACTTCACGGTACACTCATACCATTGCTTCTTTGTGCTCGCAGGTGACTCGAGCGTGCCGATCCTCTACCACGTGGAGCGCGTGCGCGAAGGCCGCTCGTTCTGCACGAGGACGGTGCAAGCAAGGCAAAAGGGCCACGCCATCTTCACCGTGACTTGCTCGTTCACGCGTGACGGAAGCGGCGGCGCGCGAACCATATCACACTCCACGCCAATGCCCGAAGGCGTACCTGTGCCGCCGGACGACTACCATGAGCAGGCCGCCGTCGGGACAGACAAGCCGTTCGAGCTGTTCAAGTGCGCACGTGACGACTTCAACCTGCCACCCGAACAGCGCAAGATCTGGCAGTGGACGAGGGCGCGCGGGAAGATCAGTGAGGAGGGCGGGTACCAGGCGCATCTCAGCGCGCTGGCGTACATCAGCGACTCGCACTTCATCGGGACCGTCTCACGGATCCACCGCCTCTGGAGGATCCCGTTCCAGCCCGAGGAGATGAAACACCTGGACCCGGAGGTGAGGGCGCAATTAACCAAGAGCAATGAGGAGGTGGTGCCCGATCGGCCGCAGGTTGGGATGATGGTTAGTCTGGACCAGTAAGTCATCTCCCGCAACCCTTCCTGCTCGCGTGAGTTTGGTCCATCGTGCGGGTCGGTTGGCTGATTGATGAACACGCGCAGCTCCATCTACTTCCACAATCCCCGGAAGGTCCGCGCTGACGAGTGGATGTTCACCGAGATGGTGAGTCCGTGGGCCGGCGATGGTCGCGGTGCCGTGATGCAGAAGATCTACAGCAAGGACGGCACGCTGCTTGCCACGGCTATTCAGGAGGTGAGTTTTTCTTTTTCTTTTTTTTTCACTCCTCTTCTCTTTCCAATGTCACGCTGTTTCGCGGCCCGATACCTACCCTAACCCACGGCGATCTTGACATTCATCTTGACCCGGACCAAAGAAAACGTCACATCTCTAATATGATTCGTGACGACAGGGCGTTGTCCGACTGAAGCAAGACAAGAAGTCCGGGGAAAAGCCGAAATTATAGATGTTTTATTTCTCTTTTTTCTTGTCTCTTTTTTGCTTTTATATATAGTATAATTTATTTGCAATGGTATAGGGCGGACAAGGGGACCCGGCGCATCATCTTCACCTTGCAGGCTCGCACCGTTTGTTTCTGAGCGCTTTAAAACTCTCCGGCTGGAAGGGAGGGCGAAGCCTTTCAGGTTTCGTTGATTCCTATACCGCCTTAGACTAGATGCAAAGCACGGAGCGGAAAATAGCTGTATAGAAAGGAGAAGGTTCGGATGTTGGTGGATTAGAAATGCCTGTGGGATGACTTGACCGCTCCCTCGCGTTACAGAATATGTACGGAATGCCTCCAGACGGAGTAAGGAGGAGCATATAATTATAACTTGAGGTTAGTCTGCGAACTTGGACGAGCAGGTATGCATAATATAAGATATTCACGCTCATTCTGCGAAGACTTAAATGCTACCTACCTACCTACCTATCAAGTTAGTAATTGCCGGGAGATCATATGAAGCGACGTTCTCGCTCGGACTCCCTCAATGAACTGGCGGGGTAATCGTCCGAATCCTGGCTGTTGGCTCTGTATAATGTAGACAGCATGCTATAACGTCGGTGGCTGGAGATTATACATACATGCACACAATCGCACACTCCTGCTCCCGCCCGATGCACAAATTGATGCGGAATCGCAGCATGGCGAATTCACCGGTTTCTGGAGGACTTCCCGACGTGGATTCATCGACTTGTCCGACTCCCCGTTGCTCCGGTCGGAACTTTTCGCCAACTAATGCCGTTTCTGGATATACCCCGGTTTAGCTGTGGCATAATTAGGCATGGAGATGGATTCGCCAACGAGTTGCGCTCAACCAACCGATGAGGTTCGTTAGTGTAGGTACGAAGTATCTACCTATCTAGATAGTTCTGGAGGATCCAACGGTCGGGGAGGTTCCCTAGGCGTCCCTTTCTGCCCCCCTCCTTCTCCTCCCTGTTTCTTTTTTTTCCCCCTTATCTTACCTGTCTTTTCCTCTATTTCCCTCCGTCTCTCTTTCGCTTTTCCTCTTCTCTTTGGTATCGGACTACGGGGTACTCCGTGGCTTATGAAGTAATTAGCAAGACGGGTCTTCTTTTCCTGACCGCGAGATTACCTCAGTTCGTCCGTTCGGGACTGCGTTAGGCTATCCACCGCGCACTCTGGCGCCGAGCGGAATGGGTAAATAAGCAGGCCCGGTTTGCTGAGTCGTAGCATAGCGTAAGCAGACTGCAGGTTTACGCTATGCTAGCATTCATTACGCTGCAGTCGTGGAGTTGTGTCCCGCATTGGGATGCCGCCCGGACTTGGAAGCGTTTGTTCCACGATTTGCCCTATTCGGTCGCCGGAGTCTTTCCTCTTACAGTGTGTGGCTCGGCCGCTGCTGTTGCCGCTGCTGCTGTTACTGCTGCCTGGACGGCATCTTTATACCGGTCTGACGGACGGACATTGTCTAGGAATAATGCGTATATGTCCGTATGGATGTATCTAGATGTATTGTATACATGGCAGGGAGATACAATGCGGAGATAAGATAACTCCTTGTCTAGGAATGCATAAGCGGTACTGAGTAGGTACCGAGTATTCACGGAAAATAATGTGTCCGTCCGGGTGAAGTGTGAAGGTTATCCTCCCCGTGAAGCACGACGCCAGCTTCAGGACCCCGTGTTTCTGCCCGTGTGTCGGGAACCCTAAACTTATACCTATCTATACTTGTCGAGTAGGTAGTGAGGGCATCGTCGAGGCGTCCCGGTGCTGGTGCTATGTGAGCCCGGAGCGAGGTATAATCATGAGATTGTGCAAGGCGGAATTATACCGATTGGCGAATTGATGGATTGCCGTGTCAGCTGAGTCAAGTTTTAGGACACTACCTGCGGTATGCGCTATCTACATGGTCGACCCATGGTCGGCCCATCTGTTAACCGTCATGATTTCTGTTCGAGCTTCGCAGAGACTGTTGGAGATTCAGGTGTTGACCGTACCAATGATGTAAGTCGACAGGGAACAAAGTGAACTCGTCAAGTTCATTCGGTAACTTATTAGTGCTTGTGCTAAGTGCCAACCGACATTTTACCTTTTGTTCGCCGGCCTATTTTACCGCTTGGTCATCCAGGGACGGTTACTCGGCGACGCATTTGAGCGCACTATTTTAGGTACGTAACTCGGCGGGCGGCCGAGCAACGTCGGCCGAAGGGTGGGATAACGACGTTAATTGCGTCCGCACGTCGCTGCCATTGTCCACTCCGTACGTAACAACAACTAGGTCACGTTTCTAATGTGCATCATGGACATTTGTAATACGCTAGATAGAAACTTGAAGGAGTTCCCACGCAGATTCTTGTTATCTTCAAAGTTGTTACTTAGGTACATCTATCTTACTGTATAGGGACATCACCTACCCGCCTGACTATAAGCTATACTCCATGCCGGTAGAGGCAATGCGCCGAGAGAGAGGCATCCAAAGAAAGTGTCGCCAAGACAGCCAAGACGGCTTGACCCTCTGCCCCCATGAAAGTCCGCTTTATTAAAATATGTACCTACATACCTGTGTAAGCCAAGAAATCCCCCACTCCAGTATATACATATCCGTCTGTCCCATTCTAGCCCTCATGTTGGATAACAAGGCTCCCGGCCCTAGTTAAGGACGCCGCGCAAGTTCAAGGCCCAGGGAATCGGGATACAACCTACCCAGGTTAAAAGGATACATGGAAGGCTGACGAAGGCTCTGATGCCTATCTGGTGTAGAATGGCACAACGGCCTGTTACCTTGTTTCCCCGGGAGTTGTGAGGGCTGTAAGAATTCCGTATATCACTTCAATATAACGATTCGCTGGCGTCTTGGCACATCTTGGCCTGTGCCGATACTTTAAACTACTAACTTATTCTGGTGGTAGCGTACACCATATCTAGCCACGTCCATGATGATGGTAAATTGATTTTCCCTGGGCCATCGTTGGCCCCAGCCCGTTGTGACTAGGTATGCACAGTTACTTCTGTTGGCTCTTCAAAACGTTACTTATAACCCGCCTAGACTGCCGCCGTCAACTCTTACAAATACGATCACGTTCAATGACCACTCGATTTACTTTAGAAGCAGTCTAGGTAGTGGGAATTGGGGGTTATCGTCAGGTATTCCGCAAATACGACCTCACTTGTGCTTCATTTTGCATTAGGAAGTACTCCGGAGCGAATCCGTACACACATAGAGTCTAGTAATTGGTAGTTTCTTCTACCTCGAGACCTACAAGATATTAGAGGTACGGTACTTCACAGTCATTAACTAGTGTGGCACGACCGACTACGGGCTAGAGAAATTCTCCGATTCGACTCCAATCTGGGAGCAAAAAGGACTCATCACCGATCCATGGAGTCCGTACCTATGTATCCAGGTAAACGTACATAACGTCAAGCATTTTGCGGGCGGGGGTTTGAATTTTCTTTTTAATCCTACGTCATAAAAATTATTGTCGCGCGGCCGAGGTAATTGTGCCCTAGATCGTGAAAGAAAAAAAAAAAGTTGACAGGCCGGTATCTGTTTTAATTCGTGGGCTCTACCACGGCTTCGGGGCGCGAGACTGACCCGTCGGTCCGCGGCCAAGGCGCGGATTTTGGGGGGAACTGGGTAGTTGGCCTGCTAGCAGGTATGTTGGGCAGGGCTTGGCTGTTGGTAAGAGTCATGACACCGACTTCCATATAGCAAATACCGTAGCGACGAGAAGTTACCCAAATAGTTTGCTATTTGAAGCATCTTTTCCCCATGTACAGGTACCTATTCACTGTGTGATCGCCATGGAATGTAGGTAGATAATTCAGGTACGTAGCAGACACGGGTTCATCACATAAGCGGTTATATAATATACTATCTTGTAGTCACGGACGGGCAATGTATGAGTGATTTTGGCGAAAAGACAGCTAGCTGCTTGCTAGCATCTACATTAGGTAGTTCATATTGTCGTACCGAAAGTAGGCACCTGGCTAGGAACTCTTCGCAGTCTTCTAGAACGTCCTCCAGCTGCTGCCTTTGCAGCGAGGCTGTCATCATGACGAGCTGATAGCTTTACTATACCACTGTCATCATCAACACGCACAAGAATCTGTGCCGAGCTGAGCTTACCAGATATACACACCTTGTAGCTCATCATATTCATGATGATTCATACGGACGTAGATAACCGCTAACCGGGCCCGACTTTCTCCTTGGGAGCGAACTTTCTGGACACATTACTAAGCTCAATATGGGCAAGGTGTTGGTGTATTGGTAATCGTACGACTTAGTCATGAGTCATGACTAAGAGGCCACGTACGATATTCGGATATAACAGGGAGGTCCCGTACGTAG